>WNHD01000396.1:3331-58925 GCA_011057455.1 Ganaspis sp. Gsp50
ATTTTAACGAATTCATCAACATCTCGTTTAATCAATTTCATAAAATTAATAAATTTGTTGTTTCATAAATTTGAACAAATTTGTCAATCTCTTCTTTCATCACTTTCTTGTTTCATCAATTTTAATGAATTCATCAATCTCTTGTGCAAAATATACTGTTTTTTTAGTAAAACCCTCACAGTTTTTAGTGCAAACGTTTTTCGATTACAAAACTTTTTTGAAATACAGAAGGCCGCAGAAAATCACCTAAAGTGGTGACTAAAGATATTGACCTGAATTAGATTAAATACAAATTATTCCTGTTCTTTTAAATCACGTCAAAGTTGCGGTTGAAAGAGTTATGTACCTGTGGTTTATCATTTTGTGGCTATAAACTGTGGCTATACTAATAGCACTTAAATATGTGCCAGATACTATTACCCTTAATAAGTTAATAATAAACGCATTTCGCAGAAATCTATTTTGCGCAGAAAACATTTTATTATTTGAAAATAAACTCATAGAATCAGAAAAACAATGTTAAACAATAATTTGTTTTTCTCATAGGATCAAAAAAACAATATTAAACAATAATTTGTTTTTCTCATAGGATCAAAAAAACAATATTAAAAAATATATTGTTTTTCTGTGATTCTATATAATTTTTTGGTACCATCGTTTTTTGTGATTTTCAAGGGAAGTCTTCTAATTTTCAAAGAGATCTAATCTTCAAAGAGATCTAATCTTCAAAAGGATCTAATCTTTAAGTGAAGTTTTCCATTCCTCAAAATAATTCTCTTTTGAAAAATTCAATACAGAATATCCTTCAAGAAAAGGTACACACTGCATGGTTTCTTGTCGGAAATTGTTTCTTAAAGTACACAAGGAAAGTATCTCACCTAAATCAGTGTATTAAGAATCATGCAGGTTGCATTGAACATAGCAATTCTGGTTAAATGGATAATGTACCTGTATTTTGCTAAGCAATGGCACTTAAAGATGTGCCAGATACTATCACCTTTCCTTCAATCTTAGATTATCTTAAATGATCTTGACGTCGATTAATTTTCCTTTATTCATAAATCTAAACTTCTTTTATTACTTTACACTTCAATTTCCCTTCTAACCCTCTTGAGAAAGTTATTAAGACTTAACGTTATCATGCTAATTGCATAAAAACCTTAACTCTCCATTTAATCAGCAACATCCTTTGAAGACAATTTTCCTGACCCAAATAGAAGTCGTTTTCATTTAAAAACATTGAAAGAAAATTAATGTTCGAAATAAAACATTACCTATAGACAAATGGTCCAACTTCTTGCAGTTTCGGCTTTTCGTTAAAATTTAAGAAGTTGTCAGCATTGGTTACGTTAAATATGTACACTTTGGTGAGTCGAACAACACCGGGTTTTTGCCAGTATTGAAAAGACAGGGATCCATTCCACAACCTTAATTGCTGCAAAAAATAATGTAATTTAGACCATTTTGTAAATAAACGTGTTTTTAAATATATATCGCAATTTTGTGGTTACACAAATAATTATGCGTGTCTTTCTAATTCACAAATCAAAAGATTGCGAATTATAATTTGTCGAAAAGATAATTATTATAAAAAAGATAATATAATAATAAAAACGTTAATAATTATGAAAAAGGTAATAATAAAATAGAATTGAACATAATAATGCAAATAATAATAATAATAATAATAATAATAATAATAATAATAATAATAATAAGAATAATAATAAGAATAATAAGAAGAAGAAGAATAATAATAATAATAATAAGAATAATTAAAAGAATAACAATTATAAGAATAATAATAATAAGAATAATAATAATAAAATAATATTAATAAAATAATATTAATGAAGCAAATACAAAACCAATATGCAATCACGAAAATGTATTTTATCGTCAAAAGTAACATTAACATTCTACATTATCAATCAATGCAAAGTAGAAACAATAGATTATTATCAAATCTAATTACAATGGAGTCTAATAGATAAACTAATTGTTTATTGGTGCGTTTATGAATAAAAGCGCTTTTGAAAATAGAAAATTTAACGACTTGTTATTTAAGTAAAAACAAACTGATTACATAAACGACACGAAATAATTCTTAAAAGGCATTCGCGATATTGAAAACGTTTTCCGCATTTCATTCTCTCGTTGTATTACTTCCCTCTCTGATCGTGTAGGTACTACATACTTTGTAAGTCAGATAAGTGCACGTTTCTGACGCTCGATAATCGTTCACGCTAAGTGAGTTTATCGGTCAACGGATTCTAGGCATGAGAAACTTGAGCCATTTAATTATACTCATCCTGTAGATTTAATATCGACATTTCGAAAACACATTCAATAATATATTTAACGTGAAAGTCAACTCATCTGACATAATTAATGCTTTATTTCATTATGAATGAATTAGCAGCATAATAACATTAAATTGCTAAAGTAAATCAAATTCTTGCCTGTCCGGTATTGATTTAATCCTATATAATTATTTTAAGCTATGTGTGTTATCGTAATATATCAATACATCGGAGAAATTATTTTCTACTCTTCTCAAATTAACAAGTATGCTTCAAAAACATGAATGATTTTAAAAAAACATGAATGATTTTAAAAAAACTTTAATGATTTTAAAAAAACTTTAATGATTTCAAAAAACATTAATGATTTTAAAAAAACATCAATGATTATAAAAAACATTAATTATTTTAAAAAAACATCAATGATTATAAAAAACATTAATGATTTTAAAAAAACATCAATGATTATAAAAAACATCAATGATTATAAAAAACATTAATGATTTTAAAAAAACATCAATGATTTTAAAAAAACATCAATGATTATAAAAAACGGTAATTTTGAAACGGTGTTTAGAAAAGTAGTAATATTTTCTATCCTAAATTTAACTTGTAAATAATTTGAAATAAAATAGAAATAAATATGGATTAAGAATAGAAATAATTAGGAATTGAAAACAGAAGCAACAATGCTTTAAAATGTTAAATTATGAATTAAAAGCAGAAACAATTATGCATTGAAACATAATTCTCTGGAAAGAAATAAATGAAATAATGATAATAACAATAATTTTTCTTTTAGAAAATCCAATTCAAAATTGTAGATGCATTTGATGTTTATGATGATCAAATGGATTTTTGTGAAAAAAAGTAAGTTACAGAAAATGAGAAATACTTACTCTTAAAATAATATAATCAACCCAGGGTATACTGCTTAAGATTATGCCAATTATGATTGCCAATATACCAAATAGAATGGCCGCTAATCTACCTGAAAATTTAATTAGTCGTTAGAATTTCAGTTTCCAAACTACTTGCAACTATTTTCTAATTATTTAGAACAATCCTGTTTTAAAGTAATAGTATTTCTATAAGACTTAATTTCTTTACGACCACATGCAATAACAGCCTCTGACTGCGCAAAGCAGTCGCGCGTTTACTCAGAGGCAGTTATTGCACGCACCATGTTAAGTAAAATATTGTACATTTGCGATAAATAGTGAATTCAATAATCAACTCTTTAGATTCTTCTTATCTTTAGAGGCTTATTACAACTCTGCGATATTTTATAAAAATTCTTAAAGACTTCAGAGTAAGTCTTGAGGCTAAAATAATTCGCTCCGTTAGAAAAGTAATCACTTGGTGAACAATGGAATAATGTAAAATGCATATTTATTCCAAAAGTCAAGTTTCTGACACAAATGTAGGTCGCAAATTGTTCAGTAATGCCAACACTAATAACAGAAATCGTCATTGCGTCTTCGTGCCGATGTAATCATTTGAAGAAAGTTGGATTAGAAAACGTAATTAGAAAACGTAACAGATACACACTAATCTCTAATAATGGTCCCGTAATAACAATTACAAGTGTGTTCGCTGGATTAAAAATAATTAAAGAGATAATGTTTAGAGAATCAGCGACTTTTATAAATGTTAATTGGCTTTAATGAACTACTAAATTAGCATAAAAATGTATGGATTTTTAAGCCACATCCGACTCAAGGAAACTTAATGCCCCACGTGAACAAAAACTTTATGTCTCGACTGTTAAAAATAGATCAAAAACACACAAAAGAATTTTTTGCGAAACAGTTCTTTTCGACAAGAAATCGAAGTGTTATTATAATTTTTTTTCTACACGTGCCATTGTTTGGTAAATCGTTTAGGGAATAACAGAACAGAAAAAGTAAAGAAGAGGGGAAAAAGGAAAGCAAAACAAGAAAAAAGTAAAAATAAAAAAGGAAAAAAAGAAAAAAGAAAAGGGTACAGGAAGTAAAAAAGTTTACAGAAAGTAAAGAAAAGAAAATGTAAAAACGGAAAGCAAAACAAGAAAAAAGTAAAAACGAAAAAGGGAAAAAAGAAAAGAGTACAGAAAGTAAAGAAAGTAAAAAAATAAAAAAGCGAGAAAAAAAGTAAAACAAGAAAAAAAGAAAAAAGGAAAAATGTAAAATAATAAGTAAAAATATTTCCAAACAATGGTAGAAAATGGAATTGAAAGGACTGCATATCTGTGAATTTATGTACTCCGTAAACTTGAGGATTAATTGTACTCTTTCAAAAATCTAAGTAGCAATCTGAACTACTTTCTTGAATTTATCTATTACTAGCAGGAAGAGTAGTGCAAAAAGAGTGGAATTTCCTTTCAGGATAAAAACTATTACTATGCTTCAATAGAGTGGTAAAATGTACCAAGTCGTAGAAAATCTTTTTATGGTACCTAAAAGCTTTACTGTCGCAAATAGTAGAAAAGAAATCAACTATAATCCGAGTAGGAACAAATTGTATATTTTTCTGCACCAATGTACAGTTAGTCTATTAAACCTATAGAGCATTACATTATATTGAACATGTGTATATTTTCTGCATGTGTAGATCACATGCATGAAACATACCTATATGTATAATGAAGTACTTGCATGGAACATATATACATGAAGCACATGCATAAATCATACACATATGAAGCATATTCAATATAATCATCATAGAATCATATACTTCATTTTCTAAAAGAAATGGTTGAACACGTTTAGAAAATGCCAGAGCATCTGAACGGAAGATTGATACGCCTCACATTAAGATCAATTAATTTCGCTAAATGTCATGGAAAGTGAAAAGCTTTCGTTTTTTGTGTAGGTGGATACGTATGTGACTAACAATACGTTAAGTGCCTTGAAAACTAATACTCTAACTTTTCTATGGCCTTTACTGAATAACTCTTTTAACTTCTTGGTGTAGGTATTCTTTCATCAATGTTGCATTGTTTGGATTCCGGAGTTAAGAATCTTTCAAGCAATTTTTTGCAGTCGAATTTAAGTAAAAGATTTTATATCATGCTTTTAAAGATCTTTGATAGCAATACAATATCGTCCTTCGGTCAGGTCAGAAAGTAATTAAAAAGAACGGGTTGGGTTCGTGAAAATAAATTACAAAGTGTACATAAAAAGCTACATGATTTATTAAAATTTTAAATAACCTATTGTGTATGATAGATGGTATTCCGATTACTTTTCCTTCCTCGTAGGGAAGCATTGTCATATTAGTACAGATGTTCAAAAATTTCAAAAATAACTTCCTTAGTTCAAAAATGACTAAAATTGTACTAACAGTGAATATGGTTTTTTCAATAACGTATGCGACTTTTTTAATGTCTTCAGTCAACAATTTTTTTCGAATTTTACTAATTTTTAAATTTTTAATTGAATGTTTAATTAAAGTATAAAGAATAAAAAAAGTATAAAATTTAAGTTTAAAGTATAAAAAATTAAAAAAGTATAAAATTTAAGTTTTAAGTATAAAATTCTTTAAACCATTCTTTTAATGAGCCCAAGAAAAGAAAGCTCGAAACTTTTGATAAAATGAGCTGACGAATGTGTTTTTAACTCTTTTTCTTTTTTCAATTATCTGGTAATATGAATTGCCGATTATATAATAACCCTTCTATATACGTATATAGTGTAATGAAATAGAAACGAGCGTATTGAATTTCCTTGGTAAAACAGCATGTCAATGGCAATGATAATTAAAGCGCACGACGACCTTGAAAAAACGAAGGACGGATGCTGAGGGCATTTGCAGGTAGTAGACTGCAGGTTAAATACCCGCAGTCAATTACACTGTTATTGCTTTGATTAGAAGTAAGAGTCACTGCGCTACAATGTATTAACTCGAGAAAGTTGCTACGCTTGATCAAATTGAGAACGGATCGAGATGATTTATTCCAACTCGGATTCTCTCCATAAAAAATTAGAACCAAATTTTACAATTTTCAGCATTTTTCAGTATTTTATTCATAGATTGTGAATATATGTATAGTAAACAATTATGTTAGTTGTTCCTTTTCAAAACTTATTTCTCTACGTAATAATAATAATAATAATAATAATGATAATAATAATAATAATAATAATAATAAGAATAATAAGAATAATAATAATAATAATAATAATAATAATAATAATAATAAGAATAATAAGAATAATAATCATAATAATAATAATAATCATAATAATAATCATATAATAAATATCATAATAATGACAACGCAATAATAATAATAATAATAGTAACAATGATAATTACAATAAGATGTGTATTTAATTTTATTCGATTTCATTGTATTATTATGTGAACCGAAAAAAAGTAAATGGTACCATTAACCACGTAAATGGTTGAACAAAAGAAGTACTAGTTAAGTTTACTATGTAATTAGTTAACTTTACTAGTGCCTTGTTCAAGATAACAACCTAGATGGATTATTCAACCAGTTTCTTTAGTTAACTCTACTAAATATGACGCGCTCTAAAAAAGGCACCTTAGATTGTTTTGTTTATAGGCTATATTTTCCGGCAGTTTTAGCTTGATAAAAGTTTTCTTCTTGATTATTTTTCTTCTTGATTATTTTTCTTCTTGATTATTTTTCTTCTTGATTATTTTTCTTCTTTTTATTTGCAATCAAAAAATGTTTTTCTTCAATGTTTAGTAAATACACTATCAATAAAAGCTGTTATTGTATGCAAATAATTAAAAAGGGAGCATTAATGAAGTAAAAACTGTCATGAAACATAACCTATATTCAAGAAATTCTAGGGTCCCTTTTTCCAAAGAGCGACGTAGACTTTCATTATTTTTTTCCCAATATTAAAATAATTAATAGATGTAGAAAGAAAATAGTACATAAATAATATTTGTTTAAAAAGCAAATATATCTTCAGTTTGGAAATAAATTTATTTTATTTTATTTATTTTTAATTATTTAACAATGTTATAAATTATAAATTATTATATATGATATAAATATGTTATAATTATAAATTATAAATAAATAAATAAATAATTATAAATTATAACATATTTATAAATTACATAGTACATAATTTTATAATTTATTATACAAATGAAATATATATGTCTATTGTATATTTTCTCACGAGAGGCACAAGTTCCTGAGTACGGACGGAAGTATATTAGTATAAAAGAGATAACAATAAGTATGTGTAATTTTGTGAAAGTGATATAACTTCTGGGCGTAAGTCGCAGCGCACAGCAGCAGTAGCAGTTTATGAGTGCAGCATTAGTTACTTAAAGCGATAGAAAATGCTGCGCCTGGATTCTGAAGCGTTCAAGTTACTGCAACTGTTATACACAGAGTCATTACATACTTGGCGGATTGCATAAACGCCGATCTCTCCTTTCTCGTCCCGTGCCATTGGCAAATCATTTTAAATCATTCGTTTTCTTAATCCGGCCTTAAACAGATGAAATTCCCGCACGAATATCAACACTTGACCCAATACAAAAAACAAACAATAGATCTAGTTGAAAAAAGAATCTCATTTCTAAATGGCAAAGATTTCTAATTCTATTCAAACGTACCTAAATCACTGATATAAAGTCATTTTTATATATCGAAAGTTGGCCCTTTTATTTATTACCATTATTTCAGTTTACTTTATTCAATACTTCAAGTTTATTATTTTACCTATTTATGACTTTATGTTCGCACTTATTCTCTCCGAAACGGTTTGGCCGATTGTAATAAAATTTGGTAGCGTATTCGATAATCGAATTTATATCGAATAAAACAGATTTTGAACACGAAAATGAGTCTCATGATATTAAGTTTTCTCTGCAGGGAAATTCGTATTTGTAATATGCAGGTTAGTAGCAAATTTTATAGATCGAAATGATTATAGATAACGATCTAATAAGAGAGTATGACTGGTTTTGTTAAAATGACCGTTTATTAAGAAGTTAAACATAGTCCTTAGAAAACAAATACTATTAATTTAAAACGAATGTATAATTTTATACATCCAATAGAATTTTAGAAAGTTGTAAATACTGGTAAACATTTGAATCAAAGTTCAAGATTTTATGAAGTCATTAAATGGAGAATTTTAAAATTAATCATATCAATTGCATTTCATGAACCAAATCAATTCTAAGACTTTTTGTTTTCATTTCATTCACATTTTATGGACTCGTAAAATCAACTGCTTGAAACGTTCCTAAAACTTGTTCAAAGTATTTTTTTATTGCCTTATTAAGTTTCTGCTCAATTAATGTAAAACATGCCTCAGATCTATCGGTAACGGAAAATGTTTACTTTGTTTTCACAACATGTTTTAATTATATTTTCAACAGGATTATATTTATAATTTGTTGGTTCTAAAATTGTGTCCACGATTTTTGATTTATAGAATAGTATTTACGATCTTTTATTTATAACATTACGTTTACAATTTTTTATTTATATAGAATTATATTTACGATCTTTTGTTTATAAAATTACATTTACAATCTTTTATTTATATAGAATTATATTTACGATCTTTTGTTTATAGAATTACATTTACAATCTTTTATTTATATAGAATTATATTTACGATCTTTTATTTATAGAATTGCATTTACAATCTTTTATTTATATAGAATTTTAAATCCTATCATTATGATTCCTAAAATTATAATTCCTATAATTATAATTCTTATAATTATAATTCCTATAATTATTACCATATGAATTAATTAGTAGTATTTAATTACTATAACTTATCCAAGTTATTAATTCATTCACATCCAATGATCAATTTTGTTTCAACATTTTCCACGCATCATGAGATTGATTAATCTTTTTGAAAAATGTTCAACGACATACAAGGTTATTGACCATAAATTGTTGTTTTTCCCAATCAGTGTTTTAGAATTACTTCCGTCTAATTGCATATTTTCAAACGGATATCTCAGTTTGACGAGAAACGTACGATTAAAATGTATGGAATGGAATCTCCTTGGAATCTCTATCTCAAGATAATTGAATTGTGCATTCAGTTTCAATTCCTCTTTTTAGCGTACATTCTGAGGTCAACGATTTGCAAGGTCTGTAATTTTGCAAGATTATGTTATTCCCCACTTGGTCCTCGTCTACACACAGGAAATGAATAAACTATCCAGCAACGTGTATGCATCTCAGCACCGTTTCCATCTCCAAGAAACAAAAAGTTTCGCATCCGCAATTATGGGAATATATCGGCAAAAGATGTGAGAAACACTTCATGACGTGAGATTGTAATTTTGCATCTTTGCCACAACTTTCAAAGCAAAAATCATTTTTGCAGACCAGAATTGTAGTAGGCAAGACTTTCTATTTGACGTCAAAAATGCGGGGAAAATTTGATAACTTTTTACAATCGAGATGATTCTGGAGATGACGAAAAGCAGATCTTTGATATCGAAAAGAGAATTTTCGAAAAGAAGATATTTAGCATCGATAAGAAGATTTTTAGTAACGAAATTAGAAAAGAGGATCTTTGGTATCGAAAGCAAGATCTTAGGTATCAAAAACAAGATCTTTGGTATCAAACACAAGATCTTTGGTATCAAAAACAAGATCTTTGGTATATCAAAAACAAGATCTTTGGTATTGAAAAAAAGATCTTTAGTATCGAAAACAAGATTTTTGGTATCGAAAACAAGATCTTTGGTATCGAAAAGATCTTTAGTATCTAAAAGAAGATCTTTGCAATGAAAACAAGTTCAAACATCGAAAAGAAAACCTTCAGCATCAAAAGGAAGATCTTGCGCATGAAAAAGGAATAATTTTAGTATCGAAAAATTGTTCAATGTAGTAAAATTTTTGAGTACGGAAAAGAAGATATAGCTGAAAGCGAAGTTCAAGTTTACACAAAACTTCATTCAAGCGAAACATCTTGCATCATTATAACTATGGCAGATGTCTGATAATTTTGAATGCAATTTGATATCCCGCAAGTTATCTCATTCCAATCTATGACCTTAGCTGATTGCTCACACTACTGCAATCCTTTCACCATAATCGTGATACCAGGAAGAAACAACTTGATGGTCGCAAAATTGCCTTTCATTGAAAAAAGATTTCCGGTTTTTTAAGTTTTTGGATGAATCAAAATGTAAAAGTAAGCTAAAATTTAAATAATAAGGCACACTTTAGCATTAATACCTACAGACAAATACACTCGTATATATTACATATTTCTCCCTTTCCTAAATTCTTATAAAAATTGTTTCTCAAGTGACCCACGTTGATCCACTTAATCGAACAAACTTATCTGCCCCAAATTTTCTTTCACTGTAATTCAGTCGTAATAATTTTCAATTATATTCACAACAATCGCAACACCAAAAACAATGGAAAGAAATGCGAAATAAAATATGTGAAGACATTGAAGACAGTTGAAAGAAGATTCGAATAAAATACGTAAAGACAATTGAAAGAAGATTCGAATAAAATACGTAAAGACAATTGAAAGAAATGCTAAATAAAATACATGAAAGAGACAAATGTGAAGATGAATATTGCAGCTCTACTTGTTAATTATGGAAGGGGTTTTATGGAACAGGATACACTCACGCTTTTCCTTTTTCCTATACACCAATACACAGGTCCTATCCTGGGCCTGGATACGTATGGTTACCTACTGACTGACATTCTGTACGTCATCAAGTACCGCCGCGACGTGAAAACCGGCTTCCTCAATAAGATTTCGCTTCTTAGATTTCCAAGGGGCTGTTCTCGTCATTCAACTGTGCACTTTTTTTCAACTACCTTGCTGTTAATCACCAGTTCAAGTACAAAGTAAATAACGCTCCATGAGGCAAAAAGTGTGATTTACGATTTCTCTTTAGATCGAACCATTAGATCTTCACACGACATGATTTTTCCTATACGAATTAAATACCAAATTGACCAACATCTTCAGCTCAATTACAGATCAGTTTTTTTCTACACACCATTATTCTTGCAAAGAAAATTATGTCAGCATACTTACTCATCCATTGGTAATTTCTCTGGAACTTCTATTATTGCTTCCTGATAGAAGAAATTATGTTTCATTTTGTTTACATTTTTCTCTCTGCATTTATCTGTATTTTTGTAGAAAATTGATTTATGGATTAACGAGTGGGTTTTTACTAATTTACAAATTGGTAGACAACTTTGTAGTATTTTATAAATTACTCGACAACTTTGTAGTATTTTATAAATTAGACAACTTTGTATTATTTTATAAATTAGCAGACAACTATTTCACTGATTCAGATTTGGAGAGTAGAAATTGTCCTTGAAGTGAGCACTGACCACAAATTATCTATGAGTCAGAAAAAATCACTTTTTTTAATTTTCGACCTATGTGTCTGGGTTTCGCCTACATCAACTCATCAAGGACATTTCTAGTATACAGACAGTTTTATATCCTACTAATCTGATTATTATAACTTTAATCTCTAAGGCATTTCTTGCATTTCTGACATTAGTGAAGAATCAAAAAAAGGAAAGTTTCGAGCGAATATCCTAGAATTGTAAAAAAATCAAAACAGTATGAGAATGAAAGTTGCAAAAATCTAGTCCTAAGTCAATTTTACACAAGAGGGCCTTGGCTGATGGAAAGAATTTCGCAATAATTAATACTGGAGTTTGAACATCGAAGATTGCAGCTGACCTATAAAATTTGTAACTGGTTTCCTGATTTAATAATATGTTTATAAATAGATATGTTGCTGTGAAATTCACGGAATTTCATTCAAGGCAGAATTGTTTTTTAATTTTGTCTAAGTTGAAAGTGAATTTCAAAGATGAAAGATACTTTTTTCAAAGCATCAAAGTGTAGAAAATAGAAATGAATACAAAGCGTGCTCTGTACGTAAAATAATACTATCGATAGACAAATAGCCCTCGAAAAGTATAAAAATATGCTCCAGTAAAAAACAGCCCAAAAAAATTGTCATAAAAAAAATAACCGCGAAAATAGGTAGAAAAAAATACAAATTGAAACAATGCAAGTTAAAACGATGCAAATAAAATCAAGAAGTTAAAAAAATTAACTTGAAAAGAGAAATTAAAAGATAGCAAAGCACTGATTGGAAATAATTACAAGCAGTGTAGCAATTTAATTTATGTATTTTTTATGTACCTGAAATTCTATTACGGAATCAGATTTCACGTTTAATGATCACAAGTGCTTCTCTTGGTGCGTAATTATCAAGGATTAATTTCCCCGGTTCAGATGTATTCGGAGCGAGAAGTATAGCATGCAGAAAAATGTGGAATATGATAATGACCGGGGCATGCAAATGAAAAAGGATATTTTACGAAGATGTGACATATTCGCAACACGAGAGTATAGGTATAATGATGAAAGTTTCAAAAAAAGGATGAGAGTGCCGTTAGTGGAGAGTGCATTATGCTTGCGGTGTCCTCAATTATCGACTTACGCGTGAGATATACTTTCTTACAGTGGCACCAGCTATCCAACTCTTATATCCTTTCCTCCTGACAATCACAACAACGTGACGGAGAGGATTGAACTTGCACACTTCGATCTTTGATAATGAAATCTCTTTCCTTTTACTGACCTCCTTTCTCAAATACAGAACAATTTTCCTCTCTTTTCTTTACGTTTTTCACATTCTCTACATATTACAACACATTTTTCATTATCATTACCTACATTTAAATTTTTCATTATCATTACCTACATTTTCATTTTTCATTATCATTAAATTTTCATTATTCAATCAATTAATAAACATACGATTTTTCCCCTCTCGTTTCTTACGTTTTTCACATTCTTTAGATATCACATTTTGCATTTTTTTCTTTCTCAAAATAATACGAACGATAAGCATGATTTTCCCTACTTTATTTAAAATTAAATTTTCTTTTATGATTTTGAAAAAGATAATTATAAAAGAACATTGAAAATAAGGAACAAAAGGAAAAAAACGAAAAAAGGAAAGAAAAGGAAAGAAAAGGAAAAGAAAAAAAGACAAGAAAAAAAGGAAGGAAGAAGAAAAGGACAGAAAAAGGAAAACAGAGAAGAAAAAGAAGAATGAAATAAAAAGGATGAAGTTGTGCCAAAATAATCAAAATTAACCTTGAAAGTTATTTCTCCGAAGGAGAACACGTGAAGGAGTTCATCGGAGAATGGCCTTAAGAGTTCAAAAGTTTCGACCCACTAAGAGCCCAAATGACCTAGAAATACCTTCTTCCAATTTACAACAAAAAGGTCCCATGAAGAGGTAAAATACAGCATTGCTTCCCTTGCAAGTTTAAGGAAGAAATACGGTCTGACAGAAAACAACTTTTTCTACTACGCACAATTTTCTATGCATAGTGTGAGGTATACATTTTCCAAGTGGAAAAGTCAGGCTTTTGTCAGCCCGAAAGAAATCGCTCAAGTGTCACCATAAGAATGAAAAATTGACAAAGCAGAATGAAAACAAAGTAGAATTAAAAAAAATAGAATGAAATTAAACTAAATAAAAATAAAATTGAATAAATCACAAAAGATGGGATAAAAGAAAAAGTGGTATGAGACAAAATTGAATGAGCAATTCAATGTAGAACAAAACGAAACAAAGTAGAACAAAACAGAAAATAAGACAAAATAGCACAGAATAAAATAAGAATAGAATAAGAATAAAATAAGAATAAAATAAGAATAGTATAACAAATAATAGAACGAGAAAAATGAAAATTACTAAAAATTGGACAAACTATTGAATTTCAGAACGAATTTCGCACAGTCTTTATTGAAGTGTGAATCGCCTACGACCTGTAATATTTACGAAAGCAAACTAACCGTTACTTTATAAGTTTAAAGGATCCTCCTTGCGAAAAAAATCACAAACCGGTACCATCGTCTCTAGTCTGAATGAAGACATTTTTTCACACTGCATAAAAGAAGATAAAAGAAAATAGAAGTCTAGACTTGGAGTTCAACGATCTAGACGTTCTTAATGTGCCTTTTCTATTCTATCAAAACAGATTAAAATCTCTATTTGACATAACAGTTTACTGAATCATTTTTTCTTAAAAAAATGGAACAAGGAAACAAAATGTTCCCAATTTTACGGACACTGATTTAAAATCCCGTTTTTTAAATTTTAATTAATTATTGAGGAAACTTCTTCTGCTTTTTTCTGCCAATTTTTTCTCAACGATTCTACAGAAAGGCTCTATAATTTTTTGTGTGCAAAACAGGACTTTGATTTAACTACAAGACAAAGAATGTTTTAAGATTTAAGAATGTATACCTCTGATAATTGAATATTTGCAAAAAGAAAAAAGTTTACTAAATATACATTTCGCACGTCTTCAAAATGTTTATTTTCATCAGAATTCGCTGAAGCGATTTTATGGATTTCAAAAGCTTGTCAATGCAATTTAAGTTTTTTTTCTCTTTTTTCAACAATGTGTACCGAGAACAGTTGAATTTCAAGAATTCGCTGACGAACATTTAATTCGCAGAATAAGGAACAGAGAACCCAGTTTTTTATTTATTTCTGTTTGTATTTAATTTGTTTTTTATTTATATTTTGTGTAAAATCGATTTAGGTAACAAATGAGGTGGTTGTTAATGAAAACGTTAAATATAGTCAACGAGAGTAATTGAGCTCTTGATATACAAAACTCATTTATCATCACAGGAATAAAAAGTTTTCCTTTAAACATTTCTCTTGGCCTGATTCTAGATGCAACCAAAACAAGACCTGTTTGTCTCGTTTTTCTTAAATTCTCAAAAAGTCCGTCTTTTCTGCCATTCTTTTAATCCTTCGATTGTGGTTTTTTAAAGAACTTTTCTGTAAGTACAAAAAGAATTTACTCTGACAAGTGAAAAGTTTCACTAAAATTTACTTTTTTACAATTTATTCACAATTTATACATTGATTTTGGAATAAATGCTTTCTTTTGGATCTTTTGTGATTTTGGACTTTTTGTACTTTTTGACAATCTGTCGGATCTTTTGTACCCCTACAAACTACTTTTTACTTTTTTACTTTTTGTATCTTTTACTACTTTTTATAACATTTACTACTTTTTGTAACTTTTACTTTTTTTTTGTAATAGTGGATTTTTTCTAAAATTTTTTCCTAATTCATTTTTCTTCATTATTTTTTCTAAAGTAAAGTTAAGTTTACCAGTTTCTCAAGTAAAGTTTTTTTCCGAACAATACAATTTTTCTGATTCCAAATGAAATGAATGTTGTCCAACTCTCTAAATTTGAATTAGTCACTTTTGGGCGTTTTGACTAAATGAAATAGGACCGAATCGTCTATCAAATGAATTAGTATCCGTTTTGACTAATTTCTAGTCCGTTTTGACCAATTTTTAGACAACAGTGACTAATTTTCAGTAGAAAACTACAAATTTATTTTGTAATCCTTATTAAACGAATTAGTAAATTTTACAAAATGAATTTGTAGTTTTCTACTGTGACTATTGAATAAAAATTAGTCAAATGGACTAAAAATTAGTCAAACGGGCTAAAAATTAGTCAAAATTGTTACTAATTCATTTAATGAACGATTCGGTCCTATTTCAATTAGTCAAAAGTGACTAATTCAGATTTAGAGAGAAGACACGCGATTCGCAATTGCTTTTCAGTCAAGAAAAAATGATTTCTAAATATGAAATTTATACTGAAACAAATAACAAATAATAAGAAATAATTTTATACTGAAACAAATAATAAATAACAACAAATAATTTTTATTGTCATTTTCACAACTTTTCATCCATATTTTTAAGATTTCCTATTGTAATTTTTGGTGACAATTTTCCTGATACACAAGTATGAGAACCTTATTTACTGAATAACCTCAATTAAAGTATTTCAGTGTAACACATTTGGAAGATTATGCTGTAATCAGTGTTGGTAAATTATGTCGTTTTGAGAATCTTGAGTGTGAACAAGGCTCCGATGTACAACGACCGACCGGTTCGATAGGAGACGAAATGATCAGACGTACGTTCAGGCAACCTTCTTCCAGCATCAGAGTGAATGTTGAGAGTGAAAGTGCTCTGAAAAATACACATGTGTTGATATGTGTGTGCGCGTACAGGTTGAGGCGTACAGGTGCAATTGAGAATCTGCACTGGAGACAGTACCAGTACAAATTTTGCAAGCTTGCATGGCGCTGATGCGTCATTCAGTGGCCAGCGCATTATGCACTCTTGAATAATGGCACTCTCGCGTTTTGTAACCCTCAATTAAAAATGTTTGGTCAGCCAAGATTTTGTAATCAGCCTTGCATCTCGTTTTGTTATACACCACTACTGCCACAAAATCAACCTGTACCACTATCACAGACTCTCGATTCATCTCGCAAAGTAAATGCTGCACTTAGCACTTTAATCCTCCAACAGTAGCCAATAACTTTTCATTTTATCCAGACACGAAAAATGCGCCAAAATATCATCAGTTTCTTTGTTACTTTTGAACAAAATACAAAAGGCACAAGATATTCTTGGGACAATTTTGTATACAATGGATCGAAAATCTTGGGACAATTTTGTATACAAGAGATCGAAAATCTTAGGACAATTTTGTATACAAGAGATCGAAAATCTTAGGAAAATTTTGTATACAAAAAATCGAGAATCTTACGACAATTTTGAACAAAAGATTAATTGTTATTTTAATTAGAAATTATTTTGTTTCTGTTAATTGAGAGATTAATGAAATTTAATTTTTTTGTCAATTTGAAGCAACTAATCGCTAATCGTAGAAATAATTTAGAACAATGCTTCCCTATGAGGAAGCAAAAACATTTTACTTTCGATTTTTTTATATTTAAATTTTTTTTAACAGATGTCCATTTCTTATTCCATAGAATATTTATCGATTTAATATATCGATTTAATTTTCAGAAGAAACTCGTTAGCTAATGAATATTAATAAAATGAATAAGATTTGGAATCTAATTCTAAAAGTATAAAAATAAAAAAGACAAATTAATGAAATAGAATTATCCGATTCCTTTATTTACGAATGATGTATTATTATCATTATATCATTTCTTATAAATAAGAATTAGTTAATAGATTCGAAAATAAAAATGACTATTGAAAAAGTCCAGGATTTCCGAATTATTACGAAATGAGCATGATTTGGTATTTATATTGTACTCATGTTTTCAAGGACTGTGCTCTAAAACAACTTTGCTTGAAGAACAAAATAGGAATCGCCCAAATACAAGAATGTTTGACTTCGAAAATATTTTCTGTTCAAATACTTGTGTATGGTAATTCGACGCCTTCATTAATTTATTATGAGAGATGAGAGATTAATTTTTATATTGTAAAACTAGTTTCGATGATTCCCACTTGTCTTAAATGTTAATTTGATCACGGTCAAAAAACTCTGATCAGTCAGTGTATCGGTATGTTATTGTGCTGAGTCCATTAAGTGGTTTTGATTTACTAATGCAAAATTGGGATTCCCGAGAATCTTTTATGAACTCTTTTTCTTTATGTGGCTGAATACTTTTTTTCCTTTTCCAGATATTTCCATGAGTTCATCTGTATAGAAAATTCCTGCTTATTATTGTAAATTTACTATTGTAAATTTTATTGTAAAATATTGTAAACATATTAGTGTAAACTTATTATTGTAAAATATTGTAAAAATATTAGTGTAAACTTATTATTGTAAAACATTGTAAACATATTAGTGTAAACTTATTATTGTCAAATATTGTAAACATATTAGTGTAAACTTATTATCGTCAAATGCAGTCTTGATAAAAAAGCGTAAAATTTTGAAATTTCTACTAGAGGATTATAATTTTCTAAATATAATGTTGCAAACCCTCTTGGAATACAATTTTTTTTAAAAAAGAATTTTAACGGTTTTTACAAAACACTGGCAAGTTATGATTTATGCATAACATGTATATGCTCTTACTTTCTGTGTTTACCTCTCTAAAATCATTTGTGCTCTTGAGGAACAATATTTAATTTTACAAAAATGTTAAGGACTTGTGTGACTATGGGATTTTTCTACGAATTTTACTTTTGGTGCGCCCATATTCCGTCGATGATCACAAGCTAATGCTAATCACTTATTACGCAAAAAGAACTGCTTTTATAATCGGTGCAAAGTATTGAATGGCGTAACTTTACATACCGTTGGTTCACCTATAGTAAAGTACTTTTGTTCTAACTTTAACTTTTATCTTTTATTCCTTTCATAAATTATAAATTTACACACTGATCATAAATCATTTTCTTACAAATCTGTTTTTCACAATCATCGTCTTGTCAGCAGCCAATATTAATGAAATTCGAAAAAAGACGTCTAAAAATTAAACGCAATAAAAATGTGCTTAAAAAATTGTTTAGCAGCTTTTTCAATCTAGAGAATTGCAAAAAGTTTAATTTACGGAATAGCAAGAACATATTATTTACAGAATAACAAGAACATATTATTTACAGAATAACAAGAACATTTAAACTACTCAGTATTTAGCAATAAAATTCAATCTACAGCAGAGACGTAAAATTAAATCTGCAGATTGTCTGAATTTAATACATGCGTCGAAAAGAATTTAATTTTTGTGGAGAATATTGAATCTTTGTAGGAAAAAATGTAATCATAGCAAAAGAATTAAACTATTTAGCAAAAAGTAGTATATACTAGCAAAAGGATGAATCTATGTAACAAAAAATTGTAGTCTACAAGATAGCAACAAATTTGAATTAATTGCAACCATAAATTTTAAATTGAATGTGAAGCAGTCTTGGAGAAAAATAGAAATTTATGTTAGAAACGAGAAAACTGAAAAAGTATGACTTCTGAAACAGAGCTTCAATCCGGAAGTTTAAAGATGTTATTATAGCGTCTGACAGATATGAGCAAGTATGAAGAAAATTAGAAGTTAATCATTAATATTTCTGGAAAGGATGCATATACTCGCGGTATTTTCACCGATATGAAATTATTTCTGTGAAAGGACAGGATTGAATAAGTCGCTTTCTTTTTTTTCATGCAGTATAAGCGTTAAGATTAAATAAAATTTTCTGCCGCACAGAATTTTTTTTATCATGAGAATAATGATCTATTGGTTCACAATTTATTTTTCTACTATCCAAACTTATTTTTTAAATACAAAATAAAATTTATACCAGAAAAATTGATTTTCCACTATAGCAAAATATAAATTCCACTAGAAGAATTGATTTTTCACTAGCAAAATATAAATTCCACTAGAAAAATTGACTTTCCACTAGCAAAATATAAATTTCACTAGAAAACTTGATTTTCCACTAGTAAAATAGATTTTCCTGTAGTAAAAATTATTTTCCACTAAAAATAATATTTTTTTATTAGTCAAATTGTTATCAGCAAAATTGATGTATGATCGAAAATCAACACATTTATCGAAATCTATTTATCAACATGTTTTAAATTATTTTCACTATCTCAATAATTTTTTTAATTCAATAATATTAAACTAAAATCTAATATCATGTTCATCATCGTCATGTTAAATTTTTACAAATGCTTAGTCATAATTACTTTTTTCCGAGCACATAAATCTAGGTTTATAGCAAATTTTATCTTCTATGAAAAGAAGTGCTATAAATTTTAAATACTACGTTTTCTATTTAAGGCGACATTATATGTTTTTGTAATCCTCATTTTCTTTCGTAGCTCAGAATATTCGTGAAATTGATCGTACTTTAGTGTCAAGGTTGGTTATTTAAATGACAATATTAATTCCTTCAAAGCCGATAGATTTGAAGAAATGTCTAATTTTAAAACCATCAAGATTTTATAATTCTCCTAAACCGATAGCAAATGATGATTAACGGAAAATTGAAACAGCTCATTTCATTTAAACAGGTCATCTATAAACAAAATAAAATCTGAAAAATTACATTCTGTCAAGAATATTGTTTAAAATATAATAATATGAATTATTAGAGAATTCTTTTCATCATTGATTCGAATCAAGGTTGCGTCAAAAATTCTCTGTAATAAAAAAACTCTATATTAAAAAGACCCTACATTAAAAAGACCCCTACATTAAAAAGACCCCAAATAAAAAGTATGAATGAAATAATATACAATTTAGCATGATTCTATTAAACCAAAAGTGCCATAATTTATAAAAGACAAAGATATACTCTCTGAGAAACTATAAGAATTATGTGAACAAAAAAAAGTCATAAACTACGAGAAAGCAATATTTAATGCAAATTTGAAGCAATATTGAAAGCAAATTTAAACTGTTAAACAATTCAATGAATATTATCTGTAATTTTTAGAATCCTTGATTAAAGAATATGAAGAATTATGATTTTCTTAAACCTTTCAGGAGGATTATGCGTAACGAAAATGTTCCCGATTGCTTAAGAAAACGCAAATTAAAGATTGAAGGTCGTTTAATAATGTATTTACACAATAATTATCATTCTTTCCGATTTTTATCTGAATAGTGCAATTCTTGTAACAACACATTCATACCCATAAGGTATTCCAAGCACGTTCGGGTCTTAGATCAAAAACTAACAAACGGATAACTCTACTCATTTTAATACTCAATGTACAATATTTTACAAAATTTCTATCAGACTAGAAAGCTAAACAATTTTAAAAAGAGTAAGTTTTGTTCATCAATTAAATCGCTGCGAAAATTTGGTTCAATTTATTCCATCAATAATCTTCTTTTTATGAAAAAGATTTACTTACTCATTTAATAACTTATTTCTTAAAACTGGAAATTTAAATTAAACAGAAAAATTAGTATAGCAAAAAATTAATGAAACAAATTATTAGTAAAAGAAAATGATAATAAAACAAAAGAATAATAAAAAAGTAGTAAAGCAAAAAAATTATTACAACAAAAAATCTGTAAAATAAAAAAATTAGTATAACAAAAAATTAGTAAAACAAGAAATTAGTCAAACAAAATATTAATAAAAACAAGAAATTAGTCAAACAAAAAATAAGTAAAACAAAGAAATTCGTAAATCAAAAAATACACCAAGAAAGGAATAACAAAGTATCAAAATGAACAAAAATTGTTTGCTTAAGAAAGAAGAGAAAATCTTTTCAAAATGTTGTGAAAAAAATATTATAAAAATTATACTCACTGTGTCTGAATTTTCCTCGTTCAGAGATAAGCATACTAAGTGGTTTGGGCACCTTCTCCATCGGAATTTCCCCATCTCGATTGGGCTTAATTCCAAAAAGTGCATTTCTTCCCACCTTCATATACTGCCTGCCCATCCTTTTCGGCGACCCGTCGCCAAACAGGGACGTAATAAATCTCATCTTGTCTTTTTTTCTTTAATCCAGAATTATTTTTAAACCAAAAAACTCACTTCTTAATCTCAATATACTACCTCCCTCCCACCCCAGTACTTTTACACTCTAAAAAATTGGCACTCTTTTAAAAATAAAAATCCAAATCTGCAAAGCCAGCTTCACAAACGCATTTGGAATTTACTTTTACTTTAAATTAATTACTGTCTTTAAGCGTCTTCTAGGCTAAAAATTTACTCTAGATTTGTTTCTTTAAAGTTTTCTAGGACAGTGGTCAGGTAAGAAATAAATTTCTTTTTTAAAACTATTTTGTTAGACCTTCACTTGGACGTAGCAAAAAATTTCTGATATACTTTTGCTTTTGATTGCCACATTATATTGGTAATTTTTTTTTTTTAATAAACTATTATTGATGAAGTAGTAATGTCGTCACGTCACCTCACCCAACATTGTTCCAGAAGGACATATGCAAAGACAATGAGTTTAAAATAAATTGATGATTTTGAGCTCTTTTTGTTGATTAGTCAAGTGTGCTAGATCATTGTTTAATCATTACTTTCACTGGTCAAATCACTGGTTTAGTTTCACGTGCCTGACACTCGAAACTGAGGTATCCAATCTGAAACATTTCAATAATTTTAGAATTAAAAAAAATGTTGTTTAACCGGCTTCATGTAGGGTAAAAAAAACTAGTGACAATCGTGGTCTCATTGGTCTCTTTTTCTGACTATAATTATGAAATTCTGTTTCTACTTTTTTCTGAAAATGTATTGCTGTTTGAATGCTATTTTGTAATTAATGCAGTATTGGAATAAATCATTTATTGCGGAAAATTTGAAACAAGTATTGATTCATTCATAAGTGGCATATTTATTTAATATATATTGTCCTAATTAATCTATTAATATTCTAATTAATGAATTAATTACTTGTATCTTGAAGTACAGTTGAAGGTAATAAATTGTAATTGAAGAATTTAATTGTTTTGTAGACATTATTTAACCATTGTTGAACTCTTATTGAATTTTGATTGAATTGTTATTAAATTGTTTTTGAATTGTCATTGAATTGTTGTTAAATTGTTTTTAATTGTCATTGAATTGTTGTTAAATTGTTTTTGAATTGTTATGGAATTGTTATTGAATTGTTTTTGAATTGTTAAATTGTTGAATTGTTGCTGAATTGTTATTGAAATATTATTGAACTACCATTTAACAATTATTCAACTATTATTTAACAATCACTCAACTCTCATTTCACAATCATTCAACTATTATTTAACAATCACTCAACTCTTATTTAACAATTATTCAACTATTACTTAACTATTTATAGTTTATTACCACAAGTAAAAACCTTCCTTAACACATCATTCCATTTGCACAAAAAACCAACGAAATTACATATTTTTTCCAACTAATTGAAAAATAAAATCTAAATAATGTAGAGGTAATATTTATAGCTTAGAATATTTTTATACGCAACAGCATCTCTAGTTAATCAGTGATAAAACGATATGAGCTTTTTTGCCTAGAAAATAAAAAAAAACACAAATTGTCACGAGAAGTTATTAAAAATTTGCATATCTCGATTCAAATGCGTCAATATTATGAAAAAGTGAATTTTTCTTTATGATTTATGAAGCGTTTTTAATACATGTTATTACGATCTATCAATATAACTATCTTTAACGATATTCCAGTGAACAGGATTTTTTATCATCATCATTTGACTTATTACACTTTTTTCTAAATTTCTGCTCATTCCCCTGAAAAAAAACGAAACAAATATTTTTTAACAACACGAGTAGATTTTCTTCAAGGACATGCACTCGAAGATGAACCTTAAATTCTATGAAATCTGACCACATGCGTTATTACTTTCCCGGTAATTTGCATACTAAGTCGACCTACTGACAAGTGGTAATCAAATACTTTTCAACCTTGTTTATCTATGGAAAAACCAATGAAATTTATCAGAAACTAAAAAAGGATTCAAGTACTTTCGGATGTACTTTCTTAAACTATTTCATTTAATACTAATTATCGTTTCTTATTTTTTTTAAAAAAGCTAATTATCGTTCAAATGTTCTAATTTGAATTTGATACTCTTTTATTGCATTAATTATAGTCAAGTTGAGATCCAATAACTTAGATAATTTTAATGCTTATGTTAATCAAGTAATAGAAAACATAACTGTCACCTCTTGGCATCCATTTTACATTTATCAATTAATTATACCTTTAATTCAAAAGACAATCATTACTGACAGTTTAAATTCAATTTGCTTTTAGGAATAAAAAAATATTTGTTTAAATTATAATTGTGTGATATAATTACTCATTTAATTACTAATATACTAATTACTAATATCCTAATTACTAATTTACTAATTACTAATATCCTAATTACTAATATACTAATCACTAATATACTAATTACTAATGTACCAATTACTAATATCCTAATTACTAATATCCTAATTACTAATATACTAATCACTAATATACTAATTACTAATGTACCAATTACTACTAAACTAATTATTAATATACTAATTACTAATACACTAAATACAAATATACTAATTACAAATATACTGATTACTGATATAGTAATTACTAATAGACTAATCGTTAACATATTTAATTACCAAACTACTTCTTTATTATAAAGATTATAACAAAACAAATAATGATTAAAAAAATAATTCAATAAGAAAATAAATATCGGAATAAAATGAATGTCAGATGATTTGTTTTTACGAAAAAATTCTTTTATAGCATCGAAATCGATTTTTAACTTTATCCAAGTATATTCGATCATCAGAAAAATAGGTCTCTCCAATAACAATAATGTAAGCAATCGAATAAATTTTTCTTTCAAAATGTGCCAAGATAATACTTTCTTTATGTTTAATATTGAAGTGAAACAGGTTTCGGGAAATTAGTTATTCATTGAAAACTTTAAACTTGTCTTAGCAAAAATGTTTTACCAATGCTGTTCATATCTCTTCATCAAAGTCTATATTCTTATTTCCCGCAACCATTAACTGTTTTTTCAGTTTCTTTATAGTTCAGCAAAAGAGTAAAACCATAACATTTACCACAAAAACAATTTCAAATCAAATTATTTATTCTAAGTAAATACATAATACCTATCAGTATCAAAAAATCCAGGAAATGTTATATTGAATTAAAGATTATAACATTAATTACTGCAGTTATTTGCCATTAATTAAATTATTTTATTTTTTATTGCTTCCTTTATAAGGATAAAACAAGTAAAATAAACTTTATTATTTTCATTAAATTCATAAATCGGGAAATGAATTGATTTCTCGTAATGAATCGATTAAAATTAAACTTTCAATCAAATTGAAATCTATTTCGCTCACAATTGCATTGACGTTTGTAGAACTCGATAAATTAAGGGAGACTGCATAAAATTGCTCAAGATCTTTAGAAACGGTTAGCCAGCACGCTAAGTACTTACAAGTTGCACTCGAGCGTACAGGTTCACTGTGAATTGAATTTTAGATTTCGACATTAATGATTAATCCTGCTAGAACTTAACCTAACGAACATATCAACTTGTCATCATTTTCATTCGAGAAAAAGCAGACTGATTATCTTGCTCACTAACCGAAAAGTCATGTCATTTTTTTCGGAATTCCATTGAAAATTATTCAAGTGAAAATCTAGAGTCTTTAAATAATTCATGCGCGATAAATTATCAATAATTATTTCTATTATCAAGAATTATTTCCTAATTCCATATTAGTATTATTTCTGCAAAAAAATATATTCTAAAGTATTCATCTTCGTCGGTCCTTGTTTTAAACATATAAAATCCTCCCGTTCTGGAAATTGATTCCTTTACTCGTGAGGTTTATTACAATTGATATATTTTTAATTTACTGCCCTTGAAAATTCGATACAAGTTGACCTCGTGCATAAATGAAATAATGAATGATGGAATGTGAAATGTGAAAAGAATCGTAGTGTTATTTTAAAATTTATCTTACAATCCAAATTCCCATAATATTTGCTATAGTAATTGAGTGCAATAATCACCTCTACGTGAACCGGAATACGGTCGCAATTAAAAGTAAACTAATGTCAAGTGTCAAGTGAAATGGAACTCTAATGTTTATTTTACTCTATAACGAATGTTAAAGCAAAGGATAAAGATAAACTGCTTTTTTTATTTGGCCTGCAACAATTATACTTGCGTGGATTTTCACTCAACAGTTGCACAATTTTGCACCTTACTTCAAGATTGTGCAAGAGTTTAGAGTCAACAAGAAGCACTAACATTTCTTTTAATAAATTGAAATGCAATAAAGATATTTGCAACTCTAAATACAACTATCTTCAAAGAAGCACACTAATAAAGAAAATCCCGTTTTTATTATTCATAAAATATACTTTACTTTCAACATCTGTTTAAAACTTGACAAAAATTTTAAAAAATCCAATTTGTTAATTTTTAATGAAGATCAAAAGATCAAAAGAAACGATAATGTTAATTGTAATGGAATTATAATGTTGTTAATTATGATTCATGATGTTATTTTGAAATCATTTCACGTCACGAAAAAGACGTCACGAAAAAATGTAATTGTCACAAAAATTACGTCATGTAAATCACATATCGTGTAGCATAATAATTTTCCTTATTTTTCTTACGTCACGAAATAATTCCAAGAATGGGTCAAATTTTTTTCTGACGTTTTCTTGACGCTATTATCACGAGAAACCTACTTTCTTGAAATAAATAGTCTAAGACTCAAATTGAGCGGTTTGAATTCAAATTGAACGGACTTGGGTTCAAACTGAACCCACTTGGGTTTAAATTAAACTGAATTCGAACTGATCCTACTTGGGTTAAAGTTTAACTACCTTGGTTTCAAACTGAACCTATCGAGTTAAAATTGAACTTGGTTTCAAACTGAACCTATTTGAATTAAAATTGTACTGACTTGGCTTCAAATTGAACCTATTTGGTTTACAACTGAACTAACTTGGCATCAAATTTAACCTATTTGGATTAAAAATGAACTGACTTGGCTTCAAATTGAACCTATTTGGTTTACAACTGAACTAACTTGGAATCAAATTCAACCTATTTGGATTAAAATTGAACTTACTTGCCTTCAAATTGAACTTATTTGGAATACAATTGAACTGACTTGATTTCAAAATGAACTGTCTTAGACTCAAATTGAATTGCGTTCAAATTGAATAGCATTTAAATTGAATTGGACTCAAACTAAATTGAGTTCAAATTGATCTGATTTGGACTTGAGCTATGTTTAAATAGAACTAACTTGGACTCAAACTGAATAGTGTTCAAATTGAACTGATTCGGACTCAAATTGAATCTACAAGGGTTCAAATTGAACCGATATAGTCCGAAATTGAGATTCAACAAAAAAGTACACCTTCTATAAGTGTAAAAACGCTTTAATACATGTGAAAGAGAAATTTAATGATAACTATAGCCAGTATGGTGATAAATAACATAACCCGAATAGATAATAATGTTACCGTTAATTAGAACTGTACAAAGAACCTTGACAGTGGTTTTCATGGTTGATGCGCTTATCACCGTTATTGTTTAATGATTTCTCCACGACCAGTCTCTATAGTAATTCGCGACGCCTGACATTTAAAAACGTTTAAGGTATAGCCGAGCTGAAGGTCTTTCTCTGACCTAAGTTACAGCAATCAGAATGTAAACAAACCCTGGAAAATGATTCAATTCATAATTACTCTTTTCCATATCCATCATTTTATAATCACTTTTAGATTCTGTTTCTTTCTACTCTGCAGCATTTCTTTCGTACGTAATTCAATCAATATCAATTTATCTTCTTTCTTCGCTTTGGATTCATTTTATTGATTCATGTAATAATGATAATAATAGTTACAATAACTTTTCGTAAATTAATAAATATGGAAGAACGTTCATTCTTCCATTATTGAAATAATATTAATAATAATAATAGTAATAATAATAATAATAAATAATAAATAATAATATAATAACAATAAGGAGATGATGATGATGATGATGATGATGATGATGATGATGATGAAGAAGAAAAAGAAAGAAGAGAAAGACGTAACAAAGCAGGATATTTATTTTCCGAAATTCTTTCCATAAAAAATAGAATAGCAATAATAAAGGAATTATACAGAAATGTCTGCCACAAAGGAAAGCAATTTGTTCTCAATGTCACTATAACTAGAAAAAAAAGTTGGTAAGAAGGACAATAATGAAAAGCAGAGAAACTGCAAAATCGTAAGAGTGTCACTCGTGTAGTTACAATATAGTACGAACTCTCTTTCGTTGTAAGCAAAACTCGTTTCTCTCGTTACTGCCGTTACACGTACCCGATGTTTTTTTTCGAAAGTTGACATAAACGATAAGATTTCTATATCAGAAAAGTCCAACAAGTGGAAGAAGCTACACATCAAATCACAGTTTCATCAACTCTTTCCAAGACTGCTCTGAATCTTGAGCTCTTCAGTGTGGAACTTCAATTCAGAGTCTTCATCTTTAAAATTTATTTTTCCTACCGAAATCAAATACAAAATAGAAAAACCTTCTCTACGAATACAATCAGTGATACATTTTTATTTTAAAATAATATTTTATATTTACTATTGCAAATATAAAACAAAAATGTTTTTCAATTTTCAAAGAATAATGTGCAAATAAAAATAAGTTAACGTCACATATTACTTTACTGCTTTTTTTTTGAAGATATCAACAAGAATTTTTCTGTTTTTGACCCACTTTTGGATTCTTGAAAAAGAGGGAAAATTGTACATTATAAGGACAATGTAAAAAAGTACATTTCAATGTTTTTAAAAAAAGTGCATATCATTGCGTATAAACAACTCCGTTTCTTTAAAACTCGACGTTTACAACAAACCTAGAGGCAAAAAATCTAGAAAAGAAAAAGTGAGAATAATTTTTCTACTAACTGTTTAAATATTCACAATAAATAAAAAATATATCATTTGCAATGAAATTATTAATTTGATAGAAAATAAAGGTGAAAGAGAAACTAGGTCAGTGGTCAATTGAATGATATAATCTGAGTCTGGATCCATTGAAATGTTCAATCATCTCCAACTTTATTCATGCAACTTACATAATATGTCCGAACGTCTTTTACGAGCTGGTTAACTGGGTTCATTGGGTTCATTAACTGCTCAGTAAAATCCAATCCGTCTTTATGTAACCCACAACGGTAACAGAGAAAAGGACATACGTCGACGGTGAGTTTCTCTAGCGTGAAGGTACCGCACACACCTTCTATAATCTTCACTCATTAACACACCAACAATCAACAACACTTCCCAGGTACAATAATCAGGACACTCTTATACATATACTTCTTCGCAAATGATACTTGTCTTCAATTTCTCGATATTTAAATTTCCCGCCACTTGAGATAATTAACACTTGAATTCGGCGCTGCACTACTCCGAGCCAAAGAACGAGATCTCACCTTCACCTTCTCTTTAAGTACATTTTTTTATTACTTTTTTTATTGATTTTTTGGATAGAATTCTTTTTGTCATATTTGTTTTATTATCTATTTTTTATTTCTCGCTTTTTTTATTATTTCTATTCTTTTCTATTTCTTTCTTTTCTATTCTTTTCTATTTCTTTCTATTCTTTTCTATTGCTTCCTGTTCTTTCCTATTGATTTCTATTGCTAACTATTCATTCTATTGCTTTCTATTAGTTGTATTGCTATCTATTGTTTTCTATTGCTTTCTATTGTCTCTATTAATTCTATTACATTCTATTGCTTTCTATTGCTTTCTATTGCTTTCTATTCTTGTCTATTCCATTCTATTCCTTTCTATTCTTTTCTTTTGCTTTCTATTCTTGTCTATTCCATTCTACTTCCTTCTATTCTTTTCTTTTGCTTTCTATTCTTGTCTATTCCATTCTATTTCTTTCTATTCTTTTCTATTCCTTTCTATTATTTTCTAATTATTTCTGTTCCTGTCTATTCCTTTTTATTTCTTTCTATTCTTTTCTGTTTGTTTTTATTCCTTTCTATTTCCTTCCACTCCTATCTATTCCTTTTTGTCTTTCTATTTTAGTCTACTCCTACCTATTCCTTCTTATTTATTTCTATATTTTTCTTCTTTATTTTATACCTTCAATTTATTTCCATTCCTATCTGTTCCTTTTGAATTCTTTGTGTACTTACCTACTTGTTTCTATTCCTTTCTATTCTTTTCTATACTTATTTCTATTCCTGTATATTTATTTCTATTCTTTTCTGTTTGTTTTTATTCCTTCTTATTTCATTCTTATCTATTCCTTTTTATTTCTTTCTATAGTTTACTTCTTATTTCTATTCCTGCCTATACCTTACTATTCCTCTCTATTTCTCTTTATTCCTTTCTATTCCTTTCTATTCTTTTCTACTGATTTTTATTCATTTCTATTCCAATCTATTCCTTTCTATTCCTTTCTATTCCTTTCTATTCCTTTCTATTCCTTTGTATTCTTTTCTACTGATTTTTATTCATTTCTATTCCAATCTATTCCTTTCTATTACTTTCTATTTTTTTCTACTGATTTTTATTCATTTCTATTCCAATCTATTCCTTTCTATTCCTTTCTATTCTTTTCTACTGATTTTTATTCATTTCTATTCCAATCTATTCCTTTTTATTTCTTTCTATTTCTTTGTGTTTATTTTTTCCTTTTTATTTCATTCTACTCCTATCTATTCCTTCTTATAAAAGTGTAGAAAGAAATATCTTTCTACATTTTTCTTCTTATTTCTATTCCTCTTTATTTCTATTTATTCCTACTTGTCCCTTTTTAACTATTTCTGTTTTTTTTCTACTTATTTCTATTCCTTTTATTTATTTCTATTCTTTTCTATTCTTGTCAGTTCTTTTCCTCTTATTTATGTTCCTTTCTATTCCTTCCATTTAATTCTATTCCTATCTGTTTCTTTTGAATTCTTTGTGTACTTGTGTACTTGCTTCTATTCCTTTCTATTCCTTTCTATTCTTATCTATTATTTTCTATTATTTTCTATTATTTTCTATTCATCTCTATTCCATTCTACTTATTTATGTTCCTTTATATTCTTTTATATTTTTCTACTTGTTTCTATCCCTTATATTTCTTTCTATTCCTTTTTGTACCTTTTTAATTTCTTTGTGTACTTTTCTACTTGTTTCTACTCCTTTCTATTTCTTTCTATTCCTTTCTGTTCTTTTCTATTCATTTGTATTATTTTCTACTTATTTATGTTCCTTTATATTCTTTTATATTTTTCTACTTATTTCTATTTCTTATATTTCTTTCTATTCCTTTTTATTCCTTTCTATTCCTTTCCATTCCTTTCTATTCCTTTCTATTCCTTTCTATTCCTTTCTATTCCTTTCTATTCCTTTCTATTCTTTTCTACTGATTTTTATTCATTTCTATTCCAATCTATTCCTTTCTACTCCTTTCTATTTCTTTCTATTCCTATCTATTCCTTTTATTTCGTTCTATTCTTTCTACTCATTTCTATAATTTTTTAATTTCTTTGCATTTCTTTTCACTTGTTTTTATTTCTATCTATTCATATCTATTCTTTTTTATTTCTTTATATATTTTTCTACTCACTTCTATTTCTTTCTAGTTCTAGATATTCCTATCTATTCCTTTTGCTATCGTTCGATTCTTTTTTACTATTTCTATAACTTTTTAATTAATTTCTATTCTTTCCCACTTTTTTTTATTGCTTTGTATTTATTTCTATTCCTTTTTACTTCACCCTATTTCTATATATTTCTTCCCATTTCTTCCAATTATGATATTTATTATTATTTTATTATTATTTATTTCTTTCATCAACCTACATTTTTTGAAATTGTAAAATTATCATTTTCTGTAATATTTTTCTTCCATAACCTTTGTTTCTAATATTTTTTTGTTACTTTTACTTCTATTATTTATTTTTATGTTAGTGTTAGGACACTATTCTATTTTTGATTCACAGTTACTTTTCTTCAATTTTAATTATGTTACTTTTATGTCAACTTTTTACTGTCAATTACTTTTCATTTGTTTAATCGCCTACTTAAACTTCTTCAATTTGGATTTAAAGTTACTTTTACTTTAATTTGTCTATTCTGTTACTTTTACTTCTTCGACTTCTTTATTATGTTACTTTTACTTCTTCAATTTGTTTATTCTGTTACTTTACTTTATTCTGTTAATATTACTTTACTTCTTCAATTTGGCTTCAAAGTTACTTTTTCTTCAAATTCTTTATTATATGACTTTAACTTAAAATTTTCCATTACTTTAACTTCTATTTTCCCTTTTTCGTTACTCTAACCTCTATTTTCCCTTTCCTGTTAATCTAACTTCTATTTTTCCTGTCCTGCTACATTAACTTCTATTTTTTCTGTTCTGCTACATTATTTTTTCTGTTCCATTAAATAAACTACTTTTTCTTTTCTGTTACCTTACCTTCTTTCTATTCCATTACTTTTACTCCCATTAAAGCTTCTTTTCCATCATTTCTATTCCTCTCTATACCACTGACTTTCTTTCCTATTCTCAATAAATAAAAATCTTACTTGACTGCAAAAACAACACCCGATGATCTTCATCAAATAAAACAAAATTTCAACCCGACAAAATACAAATTGAACCCGGAAATGAGCATTCCTTGATCAAAATGAAAAGAAAGACTATTTTTTACATAAAATCGAGCACGACCGATGTACTAGAATGGACTTAACAAGAAGTTCGTGAACCAAGTGATTTCGACGCATGGAAGTAAAGTGCACGCTTCCGTGGTGGCTCATCCTTTTGCTCGGTTGCGTGCAGCCCCAGTTACTTGAGAATCAACTTTACGCACTCACGTCAATTATTATTTGTGAAATGCGTCTCAAACTCATCACTGTCATTAATAAAATTTGATATTTTCCAACCGCAAAACACGCACATTCTTTGACAACACGACCGTACATCTAGTCAATTTTCTTTCAATGAAAAGACGTTCAAAAAAAACAGAAGACAGAGAAAGATAGGAAAAGGGTAAATTTCGCCGAAAGACCAGTACCGAAATGATCTTCTCGGTCTCTCAAGTAACTCGAAACGTGCGCGGTTACGCGATCTTGTCCGATCGTACGGTCGTGCAAGAAACGGAGAGATAGTGAATTGGCAGTGCAGTGGACCACAGAGTGGCAGCGGGCAATCACCATCGAGAATACTCTCCGAACGCTCGGGACTTGAGAACCAAGTGGTAGGGAATGGTAAAATGGCCTCAACGGAGAGATTGTGTACTATATACACACATAAAATAGTCAGGTGTATTCGGCGATATAATACTATTTCGTAAAATGTCTTCATCTCCACGACCCCAACATTCTTCTTTAGGCGATTTTGAATAATTAAGCCACTCTGCGTTTACCCTGAAATCTTAAAGTTGGCCTTGGATTTTTTGCATTTCGCGGAAAAGAACAAATTTCAACTTTTTTGTATCGACAAGGACCATAAACAAATGAGAGTTTTTACATTCTTGTCTCTGTTTTTTTTTATTTTATATAAAACTTTTGGTATACGGTTATATGCCAAAGGTTTTTTTTTCATTAAGACTCTCTTCATTGAAGGATATCTTTTATCTGCTAGGCTGAAAATCCGACGAATCCTTAATTTATTATTATCGACATGTGTTAATGAAAAATGAATTAATAAGAAATTTTGCAATAAGAAAGATGCAAAAGATTTTGCTTGTCAAATTTTTCACGATTATTTGCTGTAAAAAATGTTTCAATATGCAAACAATTTTTTGTTTCATGCAAAAATAAATTTATAATTTTTTTTTGATGCGTGAAAATAAACTTGAGGGGTCATCCACATATTACGTGATATCCATGAGGGGGGGAGGGGGTTAGACAAAGTATCACGCTCCATTATAAATTAATATTAAAACAATAGAAAAAGGTGGATGACACCTGAGGAACAATATCGAAATTTCGAAAGTTGTAAGCCAAGAGTATTTTATTGAAAAAGATGGTTTATAGTTTCGACCAAAATATTTTGTATTTTATTTCACTGTGAGAAGATTTTTCTATTTTTATTAAAAAGATTTTAATTAATTTGAGATGAATTTTTTGAGCATTGTATTTCCATTCATTCAATGGAAATTTTGTGTGTTTAGAGACTGAGATGGAACAAAACAGTTATGTACATGTTATATAAGAGCGTTTTAAACAATGAGCGGTGTCTTGAAAGAATTTGTATAAATTGCTGTTGAATTGGGCACAATTGAATTTACTGATATTCACCAATAAGGGAATACCTTAGGGCATTTACCAATGACAGGGAATACCCATCATTCCAAACAGGGGAATCCCCTAAGCAATATTTACCTTCTTATTCTAATACTATTTGCAAGATCAACTTTCTTAAAGAGTATAATTTTAAAGAATGTATTTAGAATGAATCTTTATTTCTGAAATTTTTTTAAAATAAAATATCTCTTCTTTAAAATATCTCTTCATTAAAGTAGTTCTTCATTAAAGTAGTTCTTCATTAAAGTAGTTCTTCATTAAAGTAGTTCTTCATTAAAGTAGTTAAGTAGTTCTTTATTAAAGTATTTCTTCATTAAAGTAGTTCTTTATTAAAGTATTTCTTCATTATAGTATTTCTTCATTAAAGTATTTCTTCATTAAAGTATTTCTTCATTAAAGTAGTTCTTCATTAAAATATCTCTTCATTAAAATATCTCTTCATTAAAATGTCTCTTCATTAAAATATCTCTTTAATAAAATACCTCTTCAATCAAATATATCTTCAATAAAGTACATCTTCAATCAAACATACCTTCAATCAATCTTCGATAAAATATTCCATAAGCGAAATATCTTCGCTCGAATATTTCTTCAATAAAATACTTCTTCAATAAAATATCTCTACAAGCAAAAATCGACTTCAAAATAAAAATGTAAAGAGAATAATTCTCTCTAAATACATATTTTTAAAATTCTACTCTTTAGCAATGTTTGTTCTATTATTTGACTCAATTATTTTGCGCTTAGCACTCTTTTCAGTCTTTTGAGTGATTTTCAAATTTACTTTCCAATCTGCACTGATTACCAACGATTTTCTGCTGATTCAGATTTAGAGGACAATTTTCCGAAGAAAAAACGAATATTATTCAAAACAAAACAAGAAATTACATATTTGCAGATTCTTTAAAAGTCAAAACATTGATCGTGAAATTATTGGCATTATTTTTAAAATAAATCACTTTTCTGCGAAATTTTAAAAGAATTCTTCAAATAACTTTTTAAAATTTACTTGAAATATGACTTTTTTAAGAGAAACTCGAATCGTTGCTCAAGTGTTACAGAAAATTCATATTTTGCAGTAAAGTCCAAAAAGATTGAAAACATTCGTCAAACTTTCTTAATAAAGCGGTCAAAATTGTACAGGTAAAATATATATTTAAAAAATATAAAGAACGTGAAAAATATAAAAAAAATGACCGACTTTTGGATGCTGCATCAGTGAAAATGTTTGCGAATCAGTGACCGAATTCTGAATTAAAAACCTTGTGAGTATGTATGTTACATGAAGGTATGTATCATCCGACACATGATTAATTAAAAATGTAATATAGTTTCTGATTTTAACAGATAAATAGATTGCTATGACTATTTTAGAAAAGAATGAACACTGTTTAGAATCACGTAACATAGAAAAAGGTTCTGTGTTACACGATTAAATAATTCAATACATCATTTTTTAATGGTTCTACAAAGAGGAACCCAATTCAGCAACTGTCCCCATTAAATGTGAATCGTTCGAGAGGTTCGATTTTGGTTGACCTTCACTTTCATGGCAGGTAGGTCTTCTCTGAAGTGCCCTAATTTTGTGTGTTGGAAATGAACTCATATTTTGTTGGAAATAAAATATGAAAAATAATAAATATGAATAAATATGAAAAATAATTTTTCTTTAAAGATGGACACGTGTGTAAAAAACTATTTATTTTAGTTTGTATAAAAGAAGAATTTTAAAAGCCTTACAAAATTTAGAAGTTTATTTTTGCAATTTATATTGACAAATATTTTACACTTGTCCAAACAACACGTAAAATTGCCGCAATTTTAAGTGTTTTCCTCTCTTCTTTTAACTTGAAAAAAATTCTTGAAATAGGTAATTAAAAAAACTTTTTCAGTTTCCGCCGGTGCATTTCTGCTCCAGTCATCAGAAATCGAGTAAATATGCAGACTCGTTGAGACATGATGACAGTCATTAAGCTGAGTCATTAATAAAAGAATATAAAATCCTAAATCAACAATGCAGTCGCGGAGATTTCCAAATGCAAGGAATCTCACATTTCTTAATGACGTCAAAACCCAAATTTACAATCAAACTCATTCACCCTCTTCCACGAAAGGATATCCCACTGAGATCAAAACCTGTTTTCAATAGACTTTGCTTCATTCTTTAACAAATATTTATAGATAAAATACTCTTTTACGAAGAAAAATCCTCATCTTCAGGTTAAATATTCGAAAATGCAGAGACAATGAAAATTACTTCTCGATAGCGTCAATTCAAGAAATTCCTGGGATCTGTATGAATCCTATCGTCGGCTTTTCTTTTTTGGTTTTGAAGGATTTTGTTTTTTAAATAAATTGCACGTAACGCGTAGTATTTCAGCAAAAGTATATTATAACGTTTGAAACATTTCGATGTAATATCAGCAATGTTTCTGAAACATTGCTTCGTGACAGAGTAAAACGTGCAGAATAATTTCACTTCCAAAAAAGGGGTGAGAGTAACGTTATTAATTCATTTGAACTCCTTTTTTTGACATCAAAATAATTCAGCATAAAATATTTCAAAGTTGAAGAATCCACACAAGAATTTTGTCTCGTTTTTTAATATTCTGAATAATGGAACAAATATTATTTTTGATAAGACTAAATTTACGATAGGAAACATTTTTAGGAGGATCAATTTTAAGTTATGATAAGTTTTATGGAGGGTAAATTTGAAGAAGTGTGAATTTTAAGGAGGCTAAATTTTCAGTAGGGTAAATTTGAAGAAGTGTAAATTTTAAGGAGGGTAAATTTTCAGTAGGGTTAATTTTAAGGAGGGCAAATTTTAAGGAGGGCAAATTTTAAGGAGGATAAATTTTAAGGAGGATAAATTTTAAGGAAGATAAGCAAAAATGAGGGACCAAACGTTTCATCTTCTATCTAAAAGCGGTAAATAAATATTGCAAAGATTTTTGAAATCTGTGTTATGAAAATTGTAAAATAATTAAGTTCAAGTGGAAAAACCAGAAAGTGTAATAGCTTGACCTTAAAATAACTCGACCCTGAAAACATTAAACATGAAAATGAGAATCAGTCATTAAAGGATAAGAAACCACAAAACTGCCGTCCTCAATTAAACCAACTTGTATGAATCTTGGAAAGTCTTCTGAGGGAAACTATTAAACAAACAATTATGCATCTTTATCCTGTTCTACATCCAAAGCAGATTAAGATTTTAATCCGTTTAAAGAACTTGCAGATGAACCGTTAAAACTACAATAATTAATTAATGTAGTCATTATAACTATGTGTACACGTCTTTTCTCATTGTATACATAATAATGTACACAAAATTACTGTTATCAATTTTAGAACTATTTGCAAATAAACACTACAAAATTTTTAATTGATACATCAAACGAAGTTTTTCTTGAATTTAAAAGAAAAATTATTTGCTGAAAATATGTCAGCTTTGATTTTAAATTATAACAAATTTTAAATAACTTTTGTAATTGTTTTACAAAGAGAGATGTTATTTTAATTTCGTTTGCTCTTAAAATTTGACAAACCGAAAAGGATGTTTTGGCTAACAAAAAGGTAAATTTTCGGATAAAAAAAAATGTCTGGAGGTTGAAAATAAGGTAGTTACGTATAATATGTCCAGCTGTTGGTTTTGACTTCTACTGGATATCATTTAGTAACATGAAAAGACATGAGGCCTAACATCCTGTTACAAAATTTCTAGTTTGTGAGCAAGGCTAAGATCGAATAATACATGCGCTGCAAGTGCAGATTTGTACTAGATATTGATCAACTGTATCCGCTGTAACTTGCGTTTTCCCCTTAATCGACATGAAATATCGCAGTTAAAATTATTTCATTTGGACACGCAATCAGAATCCTAATATTATTTCTTGCTTCAAGATTAATTGTAAAAAACTGCAAATCAGACTATATTTTACATTTGCTTTCTTCGTTTCACTAATGCAATTCTTTATTACCGTATTACTCTTCATTTCACAATTGCAGAAATTTCATTAACTTTAACCTTCATCACCTATTACATAACATAAAAAAGAATAATTGCTTTTATCTCCAATCTCTTAACCGGAATTTGCGGAAAGTCGTCCACTTTTTCTATTCCTTTTCGCTAAATCAAATAAGTGCAATTTTCCACTATTGCAATTGAGAACATATTCCCTTTAAATGTAAATATTTCGGAAAATTGAAATAAATACGAATTATTTGTGATTCAAAAAACGCGTGCTCGTTTAAATAAATACATTACAATAAATAAATGTATATATAAATGTATATAAATAATTCAAACAAGTGACTACTAATTTTAGTGAATTGTGAAATTCGATTTAGTAGATCTTTTTATTTTTTACTACTGAGGTTTTGATTTAAATTTTTGGAGGACTTTTCACTTCAAAAATTTTTTAGTTAATCCGATTCAGAGAGTACAAAATCTTTTATAATCGTTTTGTAAAGGAAGTGAAAAAAAGGATGTGTACAGAACTATTTGACAAATATACTTTATTGGTCCATAATTTTCATGAGTTACCTTTTTTCTCTTCTCGTGTTGTATTTTATGTTAACAACCCAAATAAGAAAGTAATATCAGAGTCTAGTTGAACTTTCTTTCAAGGATGTAGTGCAACATATTTATTAGCATCCGGGATAATGGTTAAGCTCATTCAATTACATGCAGTTTCAAACTTTTTATTAATTCCATAAAGTGTATCAGAACCAAATAAAATGAAATAAAACTACAAGATCAAATAAAATCAGTACAAGATTTAAAAAAAATCTACTCAAGATCAAATAAAATCAACGAAAGATCAAAGAAAATTAACAAGATACAAAAATGCAAAGGAAGATCAAAGTGAATTAGCACAAGATACAAAAAATCAATAGAAGATCAAAAGTCGAAATCAATAAAATACCAAAAACAAAATTAGAATGTTGTAAAAATGAATGTTGTTGTAAAATAATAGTTTAACTTGGATTTTCATCTCAGGACTTTCATACGAAAAAGAAAGTGCATTAAACAGTAACATAAAGTTTATTTTTTCTCACAAAATGTACTTATGTATTAACGTCTTAGTGTAACTCATTATGTATTTTAGTGCAGAGATAATCTCGCTGTAATTATTCTTTATTATATCATCAACAGTTAAAGCACAAAAAATGAGATAATTTAATTTAATAAGAGTGAGAATTACGAGTTTAATACTTTTCCGTCTTTGCGGGATAATTACTTTACATACGCGATAATAATAACTTTGCATAGAAATTAATAAACAAAGATAGACATGTTAATTATTATAATAAAAAATTTCTTTAACTTTCAGAACAAAAAGTTTATTTAACCTCTCTCATAAGTGTTGATAATTATAAATTCTTCCACGACTAATAACGCAGTTTTTTCTCAAATACGCTTCGTAGACAAAAAAGAAAATTAATGCATGCCGCTAATTTGTTTTTTAAAAAATTCATTCCTCTCATAAAATCTTTGTTTGTATTTACAACTGAAAGTAGCAATAAAAGCAAGCAAGTGGAAGTAAAAAATAGAAATAAAACAAGTGGATATGTAAATAAAAATGAATACAACTAGAAATGTAAATAAAAATGCAAACAAGTGGAAATATAAATTGAATTAAAAACAAATTAAAATTAAAAACAAATTAAAATTAAAAACAAATTAAAATAAACACTAGTAAAAATATAAATAAAAATAGAAAATAATATAAATGAAAATATAGAAATATAAGTGAAAATTTATTTCAAAAATTTGCCGTAAGCTTCAAAGTTCTAATAGCGCGTTTTATCCGAGCTTGGTAAAAGCAAAAGATGAAAATTTGCGGCTCATTAGTATTTTCAAGGCAAATAAATATTTTTCTATATTCTTATGTCATATAAAATAATTAGCTACGTCGTTTTCTGGTAGAAAGTCGAGTAGCACATTTTATGTACCGTTAAATCACAAAGTGACCTTCAATTGGGAAACGTCCGGTTTCTTAATATTTCTGAATTTGATACCGTACGATAATAGAAATTACTACAATAAATACAACTTGATTCATCTCTCCGGGTTTTCTGAACAAACGCGTATGAAGTAGACGCTCAATAATCCAAATTAAAAATTTTTCACTTATGACAAAACAGAAATTAGTAAAAACATTACCCTTAAAGTGAAAACTAGAATGAAATTCATAAAAGAAGAATAAATTCGTAAAAACTGATAGTTGGTAAAGAAAATTTGGTTTATAAAGTACCATAAAGTGCATGGAAACAGAAAAAATTGTAATTAGTAGTATTAACCAAGTGATTAGTTGGATAAAAGGATGACCTAAGTGAATTTGGTTAGATTTACTTAATAGTTAGTTAAGCAAGTAGTTACACAACAAAAACAAAATGTTATTTTTCAATGCATCTTCTGTTTTTGGAAAATAAATTAATTGGAAATTTACAGATATATGCCTGTAAAAATCAGAATTCATTTTGTTTAACATTTTGTTTTTATTGTGTATAGTTAATCAAGTAGTTATATTTACCAAGTAGTTAGTCAACCAAGTAGCTGTAGTTACCAAGTAGTTAAGAAAGTAGTTAGTTAACCAAGTAGTTGTAGTTACTAAGTATTTAGTTAACCAAGTAGTTGCAGTTACCAAGTAGTTAGTTAACCAAGTAGTAGTTGTTACCAAGTAGTAGTTGTTACCAAGTAGTAGTTGTTACCAAGTAGTTAGTTAACAAAGTAGTTATAGTTACCAAGTAGTTAGTAAACCGCAATTAGTTATAGTTACCCAGTAGTTAGTTAAGAAAGTAGTTAGTTAACTAAGTAGTTATAATTACCAAGAAGCTAGTTAACCAAGTAGTCAGTTAATAAAGTACTTAGTTAATCAATTAGTTAGTTAACCAAGTAGTTACAGTTACCAAGTAGTTATAGTTCCCAAATAGTTATAGTTCCCAAATAGTTATAGTTACCAAGTAGTTATAGTTACCAAGTAATTACTGTTACCAAGTAGTTATAGTTACCAAGTAGTTATAGTTCCCAAATAGTTATAGTTATCAAGTAGTTAGTTAAGAAAGCAGTTAACCAAATATTTTGTTAATCAAGTAGTTACAATTACCAAGCAGTTCCAGTCATCAAGTACTGAGTTACCAAAGAATCAGTTAACAAAATACAATTAGTTACCAAATTGTCAATCAACTTTACTATCCTCTCGGTTAATTTAACAAAGCAGATGGTTACTTTTACCAATTTCTCAAAAGTAAAATTTTAATCCCTTTTTTAATAATCGCTGATTCTTTTATGGTAGAAATTATTTCTACGTGAATTATTTCTACGTGAATTATTTCTACGTGAATTATTTCTACGTGCAAAGGATATCGTAAATTTGAAAAGTCGACGTAAAATCTATTCATCGATTACTTAATTTCAAGAGAAATATTATTACACAGATCATATGACATAATTTGTCTTTATCTATAGAATTTATTAGAAACATTTATCTAGAAAGTAACACGTGTAAGGATTTATCATTAAGTTCAATTACCTTACAAGGAAGTAAAATACAAATTTTCTGCATTTCTGTATATATATCTGGTAATAGAAATAATACATTGCATTGATGTAATATCGAGAAATGAGCTCTACTTACTTTTTATTTCTTTCGATGATCCAGTCGGTTGCAACACTATTCAACTACGATTATTCACTTTCACACAGAAAGATTTTGCCCGTGCTCTCGTTGTTCCGGTAATTCTAGTTTTATTTGAAAAGACACTTTCTTAGCAGAGATAGCCTCTCGTCATCATAGCATGGATCAAAAACTCAGAGCAGATTCGTCACTATCAACAAAATCAACATCAAAAGTCACTGTATTAGATGCTACATTCCCATAACACTTTTTGCAATTCAAAGTCACTGTTCACTCGGTCAAAAACACGGTCCAAATGTTTTTATTTTTGCTACTCTTTACTTTTTTCCTACTTTCAAGTAGGAAGGTTGCTACTTTTAGTATGCTCTAGCTTTCTTGTTTTTAAGTCTCAATAATTCACGAATCTTTAATTGGCTATTTTTACATAAATTAAGTGAAGCTATTCTTTGCTTTTTCGAAGAAGAAATCCATGTAAATCTTTATCCATGTACGCACTTTATCAGTTATCAATTTGCACTTTATTTTGTATACCCTTTTGCACTTTATGTATACTTTATCAATTTTCACGTTATCTATGAGAACTTTATCAATTTACAGGTTATCGTGTACTTTGTCAATTTACTCGTTATCTATGCGGACTTTATGAATTTACACTTTTTCTATGCGAGTTTATCAATTTATACGTTATCTATGTGAGTTTATCAATTTATATGTTATCTGTGTACTTTATAAATTTTGCACTTTGTCTATGTATAGTTTATCAATTTACACTTAATCTATATTTTATTAATTTATATTTTGTACTGATATAATTTACTTGTAATGGTATGTAAAAATAAATATTTTCGTGAACAGATTGATTGAACGAGAAAGTGTAATTAAAAATGTTAAAAATTGTTCTTAACACTCTCTGTTCATAACGATAAAGGAGGGTGCGTAAAAATGAAGCGATTCACGCTTCGTTCCTCAGATATAAGCAGCTATCCTTTGCTGCTGTCTACGTCATTAGTTGATCAAAAAACCATCTCACACTGACGCCTCAGACCAGTAACACGGCCAGATCACATGAATATATAAACCTGTAAATTCGTTTTTTGCATCCCTCATTTGTAGCAATTTTCAAGAACTTTCAATTCACGAAATTATTTTTTTAAATGCACTATTTCGCGTGTTTTTCAAATTTGCAAAAAAATTTCGGATATTATTGTTTTTTTTAATAAATATTTAACTTGAAAGGTAATACATATTAAAGGAGTTTTTAATTTGTTTTTTGTTGCAAAGATTGTATTCCAGTTTCTTTAGCACTAATTGCTAAAAGTTCATATCAGTTTCTAGATTTTCTAAAAAGTATGCTCGTTTGTAAATTACACGAATTAAAATGCTATGAAACAAATAAATGAGTATAATAATAATAAAAAAATAATAAATAATAATAAATAATAAAAGTAATAAAAAATATTAAGCACAATCACAAAGTTAAAAATGCAAATTCAAAGCAAGATGTAAAAATGCAAGTTCACTATTTCGCTGCTCCAGAAAGATATTTTTTTCGTGAACTGAAAATTAAAAATTGCGAATAAAATGTAAACCAAAATAAAATAAAAAATACAAGAATGATAATGTACCTACTAAAAAGTAAAAACTGCAAATACAATTTAAGCGAAAAAATAAAGAATATACAAAAATGATAATGCACCTACTAAAAAGTAAAAACTGTGAATACAATTTAAACCAAAAAGTAAGAAATACAAAAATGATAATATATGCAAAAATTTGAACGCAAATGTCGGGAAAGAATAATATTTTAAAAACAAACAAATTAAACGACAAAAATTAATTTTTTATTACCATTAATGTCTCTAATTAGCATAAAGAATTTAATCTCACGTCACAAAAGCTTTTTCGTACAATTTTTTAATATTTTGAAGAAGATACTACTTAAAAACCGGCATCGATTAATTATTCATAACCAGAGACTTTTTTACAATTCTAGATCATAGTTCTCTACGTTTCAACGTGCCACTTTAATCTATTCAACGAAAAATTAGCAGTGATTAAAAATCATAAGGAATGCAACATGTAATTTAAGATACTAATGCATTTTGTAAATTTGTGAAAGATATATCAAACAACATTTCAGAATGAAAGACACTTTAGATACAATATCAAATAGATACAATGATAAATGATAATAACCGATACAATGATAAATGATAAAATATTTGAAGCTACAATGATAAATGCTAAAAACTTTAAAAATGCATTAAATGATAAAAACTTTTAAAAATACAACAAAAACTTAAGGAATACAATAAAAACTTTAAAAATCCAAAATGATAAAACCTTTAAAAATACAACGAAAAATGATAAAAAGTTACAAGGATAAATGATTAAAACTTTAAAATAATTTAAGTTTATTCGAATATAAAAAAGTCTCTCAATAATTTGCATTTTTCGACCAATTTTTTTGTTATGAAACTAAAAAACACCAAGATGACTGCATACATAAAATACCTTTGTCTCGATGAAAAAAAAAATAATTAATGAGAAGTATCATTCAGTCTAGTAAATGACTACTTCAGCAAAGTTAATGATTAACATTACTTTGATGCAAATAGCCATGACACTGTCCCTGTTATTTGTCCTCAACTTCCTATGAGGGAAACAAATCATTGGAAGATTGCCTTCTATTTAATGAAATACTATCTAATGGAGTAAGCAAACAATTTTTTGTATTTTTGTCCTAAATGCTCATACCTCCTTTAACACGCCCTTGATCCAAGTGTCATATTCTACTGTAAATCAAGTCAATATATTCCTCAAGAATTCCTTGATTTACAAATACAATACAAGCAAGTATTGATAAACATTATTCGCTATTTAAAAGGAACACTCTTATATAAATATATTTTTCTTAATAAGTTTCCTTATTATCTTCTTACCCAGATCATCTTTATTAACTCATTATTCTCGGAGTCTGTTGACAAAACATGTAAAAATAATATAATCAATAAGTGCTATAAAACAAAACATCTTCTTACGTAGAGTGCATAAAAAGGATGAATGTTTGTCAAATCAAAAAAATAGTTGACTTGTGTTTTGGTTACAAAAAATCTCATACGTTCTATTTGCCTCTCATTATTTAGTATTGTATCTCTCATTATTTCATGTATCTCTCATTTCACCTATTTCATGTACCTCAATAAATACAAATGTCATATTAATAATATTTAAAATAATATTTTAATAAAGATACTTAAAGATAGTAAACTAAATATACTTTAGGATTTACCATACTTTAGCATTATAAGCCAAAAAGATGTTTTAGCTTTATTATCCTAAAAGATATTTCAACATTATGATCCTAAAAGATCTTTTATTAGCATGATTCCAAAAAAATATTTCAGTATTATCCGAAAAGATGTTTTAGCATTACTAGTTGCGAAAATAGATCAAAGCCTTATTTGAAGTTGAAAAGAATTTTCAAAATATCAACTTTATGAAACCATCTTCGAGCAATGTGTAAATTTTTCAAAAATCCCAAGTTCGTCAGGTTTGAAAAGCTCGCACTAAAGACGTCTATTAAAAATGGTACCGTTGCAGAAGTGTGTAACCTTTTATTAACTCTTGCTCAGAATCGTTTTACAAAGTTTGCTTTACACGTCGATATTTGCACTACTATGAGATTAAGTATCCAGAGATGAGTAAGAATTCATCGAGTAATTATAATATGACAAGAAAACGTCCATTTCGATAGAATGTGTCATTTTGCATTTAATTACGCAAATTAGTACAGTAACTGCTTTAAAAAATAAGATAAAATAAAGTGCATCTCAAGTAGTTGGGAAGAACAGATTCATATATACAAAAATAAACGTCAGTTATTTTTAATACTACAAGTTTCATCTCTTCTTTTTTTTTCAAATAAGCGGAATTCCCGGACAATAATTTATACTCCCGAAAAGCATCTTTCAGTCATTTAAAATATATTATTGAGAACTTTAGTCATTTATAAACTGCAAACCTGCACAATGATCATCTGACGTCTGAAATTCGAGATAAAAAAAAAATTTGCTTCAACGTTTTAATGATTGATAACCATCTTCCTTGGAGGTTTTTTTATGCGGACGCAGCCATTGACCTGATCCTTCATCCTTACTGCGTATACCGATATTCATGTCCGTTTAAAATTTGACCCTTGCTCATATTTTTCCTTTTAGTTTATTGTATGGATTGATGACGTAAATTGAGCAGGTACTTTGAAAACAATTTTTAAAGAATAGTACAAACAAGATTGCACAAAGTATAAATGATTAATTGGAGAGTTATTTTCGCTGAGATATTCTGGTCCATATAATTTCACATTTCAATAAAAGATACAAAGGACTCGAATACTTTGACGACACGTTTTTTTGCTACACACACTAATCCTTTATTCATCAAAAAATTTAGTCATTCTTTATTCTTCTTTTAATTCAGAGCTGGTTTAATCTAAAATTACATTAATACCTTGTATTTCAAATCCTTAAATCAAAGTGCTTAAAAATGCTTCAAAATTAATGGCTTTTAAAATGTTTCAAACCTGAAAATTGAAAAACCTGAAAACTAAAAAATCTGAAAATTGTAAAGCCTGAAAATTGTAAAACCTGAAAATTTCATGTGAGTGCAAATTAAAGAATTGAAGGTCATAATTTTTCAAGGAGGGAAAGCATTTTTTCAACCATCATACAGTAGAGATTTGCATACAACAATATCGTAAAAAAATTTCGTGTTTTTAAAGGTCATATTTTTAAGAATAAGAACGTGGTTTTGTAAGAAGAGGAGAAAATTCATAGCAACGTAATTTTCGAAAAGGGTCGATGACATGACAACCTCGCAATCATGTGTGAAAAAAATTAATTTTAATAATTGAAAAATCATGAGTAAAGAAAAAGAAAGAAATTCCTTATAGATAAAAATTTCCGGCACCGAGTATAATAGGCTGAGAATAAAAAACAAACGAAACAAAAATAAAGGAATTTTCGAAGACAAGACGTCGGCAAAATAAATAAAAAAAAAGCTTAGCACATAAAATTTTCCTCGTGTAATGATGACTAAGCGTTATGTAATAGTAAATAGTTGCCTTATTTAATAGTAACAGGTACATGAACTCTTGTACAAAACTTGTTACTTTTTTATATTTGAGCGTGTTTATATAATAGAAAATACAATGTATTAATTAGAGTATAATTAAAAATAATGTAAATGATAAATTTAGTTTTTGTCAATGCGTTTTAATTCATCGTAGATAATATGTAATACGTCGAGGATTTTACTACTCATTGCTTTGAATTTTTAGTAATATAAATGAAATAGTAGTAGTAATATAAATGAAGAGGTAAAAATTCAAAGCAATGAGTATTTACATATTTAAGAAATAAAAGTGTTATTTTAATACCAAAGTTATGTTGGGTATGACAAGCAACAAATTTTATTTCTTGAGTGCTATTCTAACTTTTCAAATGTAGAATTATTGCGGCACACAAAAATTTGAATTTAGTAAGATTTGTGAGTTTATTAACAATGCGTCTCAAAAAATATTTTCATTTTTTAATATTAATCAATATTTTATATCTACGCATTACAAATTTTGTGTCTAGAATAGAAGAAATATAGAAGCAGAAAAACTGATATTCACGAAAAAAAATTAATTAATTCTTTTTGTATATAAATATTTATCGAATGACAAAATTATGTTACGAACAAAAAACTGCTTCACCTTTGTTAGGTCGTTTATTATCATTCTCAAGAAAAGTATTTTTGAGCACTGAAATCATATTGATTATTAGAATAATATTTTTGATTATTAAAAAAACGAAACAACATTGCTTGCTTATTAGGAAGCAAAAAGTTAAATAAAAATAAATTATATTTGAATAATTTTTCAATTAAGTTTATTTTTTTGATAAGTTTTTGTCAGTCCTAAAGAATATTGAAGGAATCTTGAAGCGAAAGAATTTATTTCTTAAAAAAGAATTTGAACTTAAGTTTAACTTTTCTTTATAGTGTGTTTCTGTTCAACCGCCTACTATCCTAACTATCAAGTCTCACTTGCTTCAATGACATAATACGTATTACATGAATTACTTGCATTACGTATTGGGTATTGATAATCCACTGATTCTGGAACATAAATGCATAATAATTTCTATTGCTTTTTAAAACCAAGTTGCGCAATAGTTTACACATATAATTACATTCAAAATACGCATTAAAAATTAATCATTCAAACATTTATCGCAACAATTATGAAAAACATAGCGAGAGAAAGTTAAATAAATAAACAACTATGTACCGTAATAGTTAAAACTATTTATTCAAATAATAGTGTTTATTTCAAAATAATCACTGTAATTTCAAATACAATAGAGACATTAATTATAAACGTGTCTACTATGTTTATCATGTATCTTATACATTTTATGTCTTTCGCATATTATATTTTACATATATTGTGTTTAATATATAATAATATCTAGAGATTTATCAATAACTTTATTAAAAGAGTGAACTTAGTCAAAAGCTTGATCAAACGCTTGATTAAAAAATTGATCAAAAGATTAAAAAATTAAACAAAAGCTTGATCAAAAAATTGAACAAAAGCTTGATCAAAAAATTAATCAAATACTTGATTAAAATATTGATCAAAAGCTTAATCAAAAGATTGAAAAATTGAACAAAAGCTTCATCAAAAGATTTATCAAAAGCTTGATCAAAAACTTGATTAAAAGATTGATCAAAACCTTTATCAAAAACTTCATCAAAAACTTGATCAAAAGCTTGATTAAAATATTAATTATAACAAATAAATAATTTCCAAATATCTATATATCTTCATGTCAAAGAAAAAGTAATACAAACAATAAAATTGTAATAAAATTTCAGTTTAACTTTTTAGAATTATTTCTTTTGGAAAAACAGACTTCGTTACCAAGCATATGGAAAAATGAAAGAAAAACTTTATTACTAATCAAGAATTTACTAACATTGATTTCCGCAGTTTGTAAATTATTTCACTGAATTTGAATAAGACGTGATATTCAATTGTCGAATATTAATTTTCATTTAATGAACGAACAAGTAAAAAATTATCTCCAGAGATCATCTAGTGTTACTGAAACGTTTCCATGTGCATGATATAAGTAATTTTTTTACTAACATTATGTATTGATTTCCCTACTGAGAATTAGCATGGAAATATCCATTGATTAGGAATAAGAGTGATCTTAAATTTTCCTTGTATTCTAAAAATATTAAAAAATTATATCAAAAACTATCATTTATAATAACATTGTTTTGTCTTTCTATGAAGGTACTTTATCATCATTATTATTATTAAATTTTATTAAAATCAGAGCTAAATGATAAAACACTTTTGCAATTTATCAACACGATATTTTATTTACACAAAATTTTATCTACAACATAAGAAGAAAGTCGTAGTCTCTTCTTTTTTAGAATCCACCTCGTTAATCTTTAAAACCATAGAAACACTTTTGCATTATTAGTTTGTTGATTCCACAACAATTTGTGATTAAATTAGTTTTTAGATGAAATTAAAACAAATGAAAATTACAAACTGATATAGCAAATTAATGTAACAAATTAATGCAGAAAATTAATGTAACAAATTAATGCAACAAATTAATGTAACAAATTAATGTAACAAATTAATGTAACAAATTAATGTAACAAACTAATTAGTTTAATAACAATCCAAAATTTTGTTGTATTAAAATTGAAACAAACTTTTATAATAATTGTATATAATATTGTTGTAATGAAACTAAAACAATATTCGAGAGTGAAAATGTCTGATACGATAATTTACGCAAAATTGGCACTGTCATTCGTTTTTCTTTAATGATAAAAAACCTATTTGTATCGTTGGTCCTCAACTACCGTCATCAGCTCCAGTTACCCTCTTATATTTTTTACTTTCAAGAGCAAAGGTAACCTGAAGTCAATCGTTTGTTTTTCACTTCAGTAATGTTATATTAAATATACAAAGAGTTAAGTCAGAATTATCGCGACTTCTCTTATGCTAATTAATTACTTATCTGTCTGGTGTCGTGATCTGTTTCAATCAACCTTTCGGTAACACTGTTAATAAAAATACTTCACTCTCGACAAAAAAGTTTATCTTCAAAAAAATCCTTTCGATAATTCATTTTACGTAATTGTTAACGTAAATAAATAAACACGTCAAAATAAATAAAATCCCATAAGTAAAATCAAGGAAATGAAACTAAATAAACGAGAGCAAATAAATAGGTTGAAATAAATAAGATCAAATAAATGGGAACAAATAAATGAATTGAAATAAATAATATCAAATAAATGAGTCGAAATAAATGAGTCGAAATAAATGAGTCGAAATAAATGAGTCGAAATAAATGAGTCGAAATAAATGAATTGAAATAAATAATATCAAATAAATAAGTCGAAATAAATAAGATCAAATCTATCACAATAAATCCAAACAGTAAAATTAAATGAAGAAAGCACGATAAGGAAAGAAAAAATGTATGTAAATGTAATAAAATGAATCAAATAAAATAAAAAAAAAATTGAATAAGAAAATGATAAGTAAATTACATAAATATACATAAACATAATAAATAAACACATCTATATTATTATTAAAACACGAGTACCTATAAAAATCTGGAAATAATTCTGAAAAAATTGTTTATTACATTTTCTTGAGTTTCAATTTCATAAGGCGTTTTGTTTATAGGGGAATTCCGAAGATGAGTATGCATTAAAAAATTTTTTTACTCAATTTCCACAAACGATCATAATAACAAGAACATCAATAATAATTGACGTCGATGCAAACCTTAACTCGAAGGCACCTGTCGACTTAAAATTTTTATTGTTCACCAAGAATATAAGTCTATAAGAAAGAAAAAAATGAAATGCTCATGGCAGACTCTTTCGTAAGACATTCGGTCAATCACATAAAAATAAAAGAAGCCTAGTGTCAATATACAGAATTTTGAATAATTAATTTTCACATCCGTTTTCAAGTACATTAATGTAATTAATTAATTAATGGGTGTATCTTTAAGGAAATAAATGTAAATTACTTTTTAATTAAACTGAACAGTGACACAAAAGTGAATTAACAAAATTAGAGTATAAAATATTAAGCAAAAAAATGGCAATTAAAAATTGAGAAATGTAGGTCTTACGGTAATTTGACTCAAGAAAATTTCGTTTGCTGACCAATAACAAGAGTGATCTGATTTCAAACTTGAATTAACAAAAACAGCATAAGGACCGGTTTATTTTGGATCCTCTTTCAGTTGATCGAGTGAAACAGAAAAGTATTTTCTTTCGTCTTCATTTTTTTTGCACTCCATCACGAGACAAAATAAGATAAAGATGAAATAATGAAAATACCGTTGCAATTTTAAAAATTGGGTCAGTGTGACCATTCCCAAAATGTTTAAAGTTTTCGATAAATAAAGTAAAGTCGAAGCAAATTACTTTTAAATACTGTCCATAATTATTTTCGTAAAACGTTATTTTACTGGAAAGCATGCAAAACAAAAATTTGTTTATAAATAAAAATTTCACGAAAATGTATACATTTAAAAGAGAAAATACTGTTCGAAAATTGGAATTTTACATAAATTTGTCAAAACATGATGAATAAATGATAATTTATTGTGCTGGAAAAGCGGAGATGAATTAAGGCTAAATGCGCAATTCAATAGAAATTAATCAAACATAAAAATTTCCGTGAAATGAACTAATGAGTAAAATTTCGCGAGGCAATTATTTCGACACGAGCATGTGGAAAGCGTGTGTGTATATTTGAAGGAGTGCTTTCCTCCTGATGTGTAAAGACATAAATTAATTTATTTTGCGTGTTTAATGTCATAACAAATTATTTTTATACTGATTAATGGCCTGAGAACGGGAAACAAACAGTAGCTTTATAGACATATATAGAATAATAAATTTTCTAATAGAGAGAAAACTCGTTCCGATAACAGTTTAAAGAACGGCCATAGCAATCCTTTAATCGATTTTAATTCTGTTAATTTATTTCAGAATAAACTAAACCAGAATACGAAATCCAGTAGGGCATTTCACTAATATGCTGAATGAAAGTCGGCACTGCGCCTTGGCCGCAATGTTGCTTTCCCGTGAAACCAGAATCTTGCACACGAGGAACCATAAATTGTGTAATAATGTGTAACATTATTTTATAAGACCCAAGAATTTTATTCTTAATCATTTCACATGAAATTAGACATTATCACTTTGATGCAACTCAATCCGGAACAAAGAAACGATCAAATTTATATTATTTTAGTAATTTAGTGTAATACTTTTACATATTATGTAACTACATGTATATTTTGAAATTTATTTCATTCATACGTGTATTATTACAAATGTGTATAAAACTATCAATATTACTTACACATATTGTATAATATCGTGCAAATAAATAAATAATATAAAATTATGTATATGCATATAATGTAATGTCTTCATTATGTTTACATATGTATACGTAATATAATACATTAGATAATTATGTAATATTTACAGAGCGTATAATGAACATAAAGTGTACTCTACATAGCAAGTAAAGAACACAATAGGTAACAAACAATGTAATAAACATAATGTGTAACAAACAATGTAATAAACATAATGTGTAACAAACAATGTAATAAACATAAAATACAACAAACAATGTAATGAACATAATGTGTAACAATCAATGTAATAAACATAAAATACAACAATGTAATAAACATAAAATGCAACAAACAATGTGATAAATAATATGTGCAACAAATATAACGATAAACTTAATATTCACCAGAAATATAACAAATATAATAAAAATATAATATAAGAAATATTTTAAACATAAAAGTATAATATATTATAATAATAAATATAATAATTGTACACAATGTGTAATAAACAAATGTACATCTTGCAATATGTAATATAATAATAATTATATCAAGAATAGAAACGAAACTTTGTTTCAATTAATAAATACGTGATTAAGAAAAATGTGGAGATTAATTGCAAGTTAATTTTACAAAAAACACACTCTGATGACAAATGTAAATTACATTTAGAATATAGTCAAGTTGTATATAAATAAATGATTAACTTTTTGTGTGGATTATAAACTTTATTACTTCACGGCTTCTAAGATAAAATATTTTTTAGAAAACTGTAAATCTATAATTACAACTCGAAAAAAGTGCTTAATGCATTTTATATCCTTGTGAACTTTATGTTCACATCTATACATTTATAATAAACGTAAAATTGAATAAAATGGGAAAATAAGAAGCTACTCGCGTCAAGAAAATGTTTTATATTAATAACATACATTATTACAAAAAATATGTTACGAACGTTTTAAAAGACTGCTTTTAAAGTAGAATGCAAATCGATGAATTAATAAATAAGCGTTGAACAATTATAGATAAATAGAGTAATGTAACATAGAGGCATATAGATCAAAGTAACATAAATATATAAAAAATGTAACATAGACACATGTAGATTAAAGTAACATAAATATATAAAAAATGTAACATTATTACAAAGAACAAAGTAAAATAATATAAAAAATATTTATAAATGTTTATAACAGTAAACTAATAACATATTAGTATAACATTAATTTAAATAATGTTAACATTTTAATGTTCGGTGAGCACTAAATTAAACATATATAACATTTAAATTTTAAATTTTCGTTATTTTGTACAAAACATTTTTCTAAAAAATCGAAGTTCAATCGTGCCACTGAAAAACAACATGGGCAAGCAATAAATAAATCGTTATGGTTACTGTACTAGTAATCATTATGGGAAATCCAACTCTGAAATTAAAAAGACAGATTTGTTATTGTACTTCTTTTATAATTTTTAGCATCCACTTAAATTTTACTCTCAATCAGCATTGAGTGGATACATGTAATAAATCGCTAGGCGCGCGAACTTTTTTTTCTACTTACATTATCGGTCAGACGAAGCACCTAAACTAGTACATTGTCTGACTAATACTATAAGTAGAAAAAAAATGTGGCGCGTCAAACGAAGAACTGCCTGTGCTCCTTCAATTAGTAATTTCCGAACTGCAGTAAAGATAATTAGTTTATCAAATGCAAAAGTCCAACTTTCTCTCATTTTTAGTAAAAAAAATACTAATTTCTGAGAAAAAAACTATTAATGTTTAGGAGAAAACTACTTATGTTTATTAGAAACCGACTAATGTTTAGTAGAAGAAAAAGTAATGTTTAGTAGAAGAAAAAGTAATGTTTAGTAGAAGAAAAAGTAATGTTGATTAATAAATCACTACCAATTCTTTCTACGCTTTACATTGCAATTTAAAAGTTACTATTTTAATTTTATTCTCACAAAAACTTACTTGCTACAATTAATACTCACTTAAAAAATTGCAAAAAAGAAAATTTGTATCCATGTTGTTCTGCCACTCCAGCGCATACAACATTTACTGTTGCTCCAATCAAAGTGCCATTTCCTGTGTGCATATTTAATTTCTCAGGTACAGATAAATAAATACTAAAAAAGAATTGTATTTCATACTGTATGAGGAAAAATGATCAATCAATAAGTGTCAATAAAAATGCGACTTTTTTGACGTTTCGACAATTACACTTTTTTGCTATGCAACTCAAAACAATCGTATATTTACTTTTGAGTAATCGCCTACTTGCAATTTATTTTGTGCCAAGCAGAGAAATACTCGAAAATATATACATGCAATTGTTTTGCGTTCTTCGGTAGAAAACAGAAACAAAAACAAACTTCAAAATAAAATTATTAACTTTAATTTTTTTAGTGAAAACTACAAACTTTGAAGCTTCGTGTGTCAATTTTTAACACTTCGAGTATGAACTATAAATCACAAGAAGCTTTTTTAAAAATTATTCTTGTTATTCAAAAGTTGAAAAATTAATTTACTTTTGCATATTAGTCTAAGTAAAATAAAAATTGTATTAATATATAATAAAATAAGTAAAACTTCTATAAAACTATATTATATAAATAAAAATTCCATTCAAGTATATTATGTAAATTAAAACTGTACACTTATGTTATATAAAACAAAATTACACGCAATCTCATATTAATTATTCAATTTTTATACATCCTATATTTTTCTGCTTGTAAAATTTTAATTTCTGTACATCAAAATGTAATCAAATAACAGTGCTGCTATCTATGAAAAGCGGAACGAATTATTACTCCAAGCTTGAATACAGAAAAGACAGGGACTGCTTTGAATCTCAACGTAACGAAGGAATCTTCTTAAAAAATAAACTAATTCGTAAATTACTTCGTTTTGCAAAAAAACTCAAAGAAACTAAATGTACATTTCACATCAATCACATAAGACAAAAAATGAGTTTAAATTTTAATTAATTGAAAGTCAATTATTTCATTTTGATTCTGAAAATATGAATTTTCAGTAGTTAAAAAAAAGTAATTTAAACAAAGCATCAAAACTACTTGTCACGTTCACAATTTTTTAAAATTTTACATGATCCAAGCAAGTATCAAGAACGTTATAATACTCAAATTGAGGTGCTTCTTCCGGGGAATCGAATGGAAAAAGAAAATTTCCAAAAAAGTTTCTGGAACACTGTCAAATTTGCAAAAATGTTAAACATGATTTATTACTAGTAAAAATAAATATTGATGAACACATTTTGCTAAAATTCAAATTGATCCAGAGAAGTGTAGTGTTTCTAATCAGCATGAAATTGTAGCTATTCTTATACTGAATCGAATAAAAAAAAGAAAATCCAAAAAAAATTGCAGGAACACAGTCAAATTTTAAAAAACGTGAGACATGATTTTTATTTAAAAAATATGCAAATTTTCACCTTCACAAATTTTTAAAATTCTACTTGATCC
>WNHD01000397.1:0-38940 GCA_011057455.1 Ganaspis sp. Gsp50
AAATTGAAAATAATGATCTTGAATAATTTAAATTCTTACAAAATATTGAAATGAATTTAATAATTAAAAATATATTAAAAAACATCATGGAAATTTGTCAATCTTTCTCATGGAAATCATGGAAACCTCATGGAATTTTGTGATGAAAAATTTGTAGAAACCCTGTATTAGCTTTTAAAAACCTTGAAAAAAAATTATTTTGTGCCTTGAAAACCTTGAAAAGTACTTGAATTTTTTTTCAAGAAACTGTGGACACCTTGTTCAAAGATTAATTATACAATTGTTTAATTATTTAAATAGACAAACGATTTTATTGAATGTTAATTTGTAGGCAAAAGCATTAGGCAGAGTTCTCTTTGACCAAGTTTGCAAACAACTACATCTCTTGGAAGCAGATTACTTTGGCCTTGAATATCAAGAGATTAACGGAACAAGGGTGAGTTAAAATTATTTCATATTTATGTGGAAACTGTTTAATAGTATTTTAACGCTTATTTTAATTATTGATTGTTTTTTTAGTATTGGTTGGACTTAGAAAAACCAGTTTGCAGACAAGTAGGACTGTCGCTTGTCGATCCGCTCCTTAGGTTTTGCGTCAAGTTTTATACACCTGATCCTGCACAGCTCGAGGAAGAATTCACTAGATACTTGTTCTGTTTGCAAATTAAACGAGACTTAGCTCAGGGTTTATTGCAGTGTAATGACAACACTGCAGCATTAATGGCTAGCTACATAGTTCAAGGTAATAATCCAATTTTTATCAGTAATCGATTTTATTTGATGACCTAGTCCGATTTTATAACAGAAAGTAGAGTATTCAAAATATTCAAATCAAACTGCTCGTTTTCCTGTACTTATATTATTTCAAGTGGGACGACTGTTTTCATTACATCAATCTTTACAAGTGTCCCATTGTCATCAGTCATTGTAGATTAACTGCCTCTCCGTCTCACTTAGGGATAAATAGGCTATAAATACTGGCCATTTGTTTCTTAATTTAACTTTTGAAATTGCTTGATCTTTTTTAAATGTACTAAATTCATTTACTCAATTCAGTACTTAATTTATTTACTCTATTCAGTAATTAATTTATTTACTGGAGGCTATTCATACCAACTTTAATGCTGACTTTACGACTCGCATTAAATTTATTTAGTTGGGGCTGTGACGAATTTGTACTAAATTAATTTGTTTACTCAAAGCTAAATTACTAAATTACTATTCATTAAAATTAAAAATTGCTAAATTAGTTCGTTTAGTGGAGGCTAAAAATAATTATTGATTATATAATTGATTATAATCAATGACAAATTAATTTATTTAAATCGTATTTAGTTATCGGTAAAAATTATGGTAAAATTAATTTAAGTTTATAACTTATCGTAAATTTTTACAGCTGAGTGTGGCGATTATGTTATAGAAGATTACCCCGATCACACGTATTTGTCAACTTATAAATTCGTGCCTCATCAAGATCAGGAGCTGGAACGGCGTATTATGGAAAATCACAAAAAACACGCGTAAGTGAGAATTTGCTATAAAAAAATGCTAATTAGTACATCTTTGTATCTAATCTTCTCAAAAGTGTATTACGATTGTATTTCTTCAAGATTTAAATAGTACGTTTAAATTTATCAGCGGACAATCACCTGCAGAAGCAGATCTTAATCTCTTGGAAACCGCTCGACGCTGTGAACTCTATGGAATGAAAATGCATCCAGCTAAAGTAAGTTTAAAATTCGAATTCTAGAAAGAAATTTAATTTCAACTCATTGGAAATTAAAAGAAATGTTAATAATTAATGATAATATTAATAACTAATTGACTTATTAATTAATAAATGATAATAATATTAAATTCTGAAATATTAGGATCACGAAGGAGTCCCGTTAAATTTGGCCGTCGCACACATGGGTATTGTTGTTTTTCAAAATTATACTAAAATAAATACCTTCAGTTGGGCGAAAATTAGGAAAATCAGCTTTAAACGAAAACGGTTTCTTATCAAACTTCATCCCGAGGGCTACGTAAGTCTTTTTCTTTAAAAACTTCTAGGGTCAAATAATTTTTCTTGTATGACAATAATTATTTTCCAGGGATATTACAAGGACACGGTGGAATTTTTCTTCGAAGGTCGGAATGAATGCAAAAATTTCTGGAAAAAGTGTGTAGAAAATCATGGATTCTTCCGTTGCTCTGTTGTCAAACGCGTTGTGCGCCAAAAGACCCGAGTCCTCAGTCGCGGTTCGTCTTTTAGGTAAATTTTATTTTATTGTAATACGGACATAAAACAGAACCAGAATATTACTAAAAAATGTCCTTAAGTTCTCTCAATATTTTCAAATAACAGTATTTTAAATAGCTTTTTGTATCAATGAGTTTTTGAAAATGAAGTTCAAAGATTGAATTTTCTGTGCATAAATTGAACAATTTATTTATCAGGGTTTCTACAACTCTGGAAAACATGGAAAACCTGGAATTCTCATGGAATTTCATTATTCCTCATGGAATCATGGAAATCTCATGGAATTTTCATGTATATCATGGAAATTTATTTTTTATGTTTATTTATCACTTTATGATGTTTATTAAGTTTATCAAAATTTAATACCTTTTTTTACAGAAAAAAAATGTAAAATACTTCAAAATTTTTAAAAATACATAGAGTGCATTTAAATTATTGAAAATTATTAAAAACTACTTTAAAATACTTCAAACTACTTCAAACTCCTTCAAAATATTCAATAATACTTAAAATGTATTTGAAATATTTCAAAATACTTCAGACTACTTCAAAATACTTCAAAATACTTCAGAATACTTTAAAATACTTCAGAATACTTCAAAATACTTCAGAATACTTCATAATATTTCAAAATATTTTTAAATATTTTAAAATACTTAAACACTTAAAGATACTCCAAAATATTTAAACATACTTAAAATACTTCAAAATATTGTAATATACTTAAAATTACTTTAAAAGATTTCGAAATATTTAAAGATTCTCTAAAATAGTTCAAAGTATTTGAAAATATTAGTATTTTAATTATTAAATAAAGTATAAAAAGATTTTACAGTATTAGTTTTTTAAAATATTTTAAAAGTATATAAAATATTTTAGAGTACTTCAAAGTACTTCAAAATATTTTAAAAAGTACTTAAAACTACTTATAAATACTTCAGACTACTAGAAAATACTTCAAAATACTCGAAAATATTAAAAAATACTTAAAACTACTTAAAACTACTTTAAAAGATTTAAAATACTTCAAACTACTTCAAACTACTTCCAAATGTTTCAAAATATTTACAAATACTTAGAATTTCTTTAATATATTTCAAAATACTTAAAACTACTTTAAAATACTTCAGATTACTTAAAAATATTTACAATTGCTTGACAACGTTTAAATGTACTTAAAATTACTTTATAATATTTCCAAATACCTACTTACCAATACTTCAAAATCTTTTAAAAAACTTCAAAATATTCCAAAGTATTCAAATATACTTAAAGTTACTTTAAAATTCTTTAAAATACTTCAAAATATTGCAAAGTAATTAAAAATATTAGCATTTTAAGTATGAAATAAATTATAAACAGATTTTAAAATATTAGATTCTTAAAACATTTTAAAAGTGCCATTATGCCATTATACCATTATTATGACTACTGCTTCAAAATATTTAAAAATACTTCAAAATACGTAAAAATAATTCAAAATATTTAAAAACACTTCAAAATACCTTAAAATGGTTTTAAAATTAAAAATAATGATCTTGAGTAAATTAAATTCTTACAAAATATTGGAAAATACATTTTTAATGCAAACATACGTGTACGTCTGCATGAAAAGGACCCACTTTGTCGATTTTATTAATTAGGAGATATTCGCAATTTTCTAAAAAAATTCAAATTTTCGATTTTTCACATATAAAATGTGCCCTTTCGAATCATGCATTTATTATAACTTTGTCGTAATTAAAAACACGTTAAAATCATATTTTTATTTTTTAATTAACATGGGAGCTAATAGAAAACTTGAACTTTAAACTCGTTTTTCTCAAAATTATGTTTTTGACACTTCCAATTTTGAACCCTTTCAACTTGGCAATTTTTTCAACTAGAGGGGTCTAAGACCTCTCAAAATGTTCGAAATTTAATCAAGAATATGCTCATATAGGTAAGTCCAATAGTGCCAAAGTGAGCCCTTCTCATGTGGATGTACACATACATTGCTAAACATCATGGACATTTTTCTATCTTTCTCATGGAAATATCATGGAATTTTGTGAAGAAAAATTTGTAGAAACCCTGTTTACTTAATTTTTGAGAATTTTTTGGAAAATATGAAAGCGTTGTTAGATAGATGTTCCGGGGCGCACATTTGCATTCGTCATTATTCAATATTTCTATATATTTCAATGCTTACTCGTAAAAAAATAAAAAAAATTAAATTAAATAAATTAATAATTTATTTTTGCTTTTTAAATAAAAGCATTACAAAATGTTTCAATTTTCTGTGAAAACTGATATGGACATTTTCCAAAAATTTTAAAAAAGTAATGTAATTTTTAAAATTAAGATTTTTATTGATAATTTTTATTACAAGATTTACTTTTGTTGAAACAGGTACAGCGGTAAGACACAGAAGCAAATAGTGGAGTTTGTACGTGATAATTATGTCAAGAGGCAGACGTTCCAAAGGTGAGAGTCTTTAATTATTGAAATAAATCGAGAGGCAATTCGTGCAAGTCTCTTGAGTAATTAGTAGATAGTGCATGAGTACCATTGCGTAAAACCTCCCCCCCCCCCCCCCCCCCCCCCCCCCAATATTGGTTTGAACCATTAAGATTTTGATTCATGTGCGCACCATCATGTGTAAAAGACGGGCGGTGGCACGGTCTTGCTTTTACCGGATACATGAGTCGGTATTTGCACTTTAATGCCAGGGTCGCATTGCACTGCGCGACTGGTCACTCGTCGTCTCTCAAGTTTGTCTTTAGCTATTACCATCTTCTACTGGTTTTCATTTTTATGCATACATTTCCGTTTGTCAGTGTTGCCTGCTCGGACAGGGGTGGCGGGAGTCAGGCTCACCATCAGGCACGATTAACCTGAATGATCGATGTACCCTTTTTATTAATCACTGATTTATTTATCAATGTAATTCGACGACACACCATTATTTATCTATTTATTACATAAAAAAATTGTCCTTTCAATCTAATACCAGCAAGGTACTCATCGATAGCAGTAGCTTACACTATAGAGAACAACCTCTTACAATGTTTGCAATGTTCTTCCTTGTAAATACAATCAATTGACGAATCACTGTCATCAATTCTTTATTGCACGATTCAAGATACGATTTTAAAGAGCATTTCGTTACATAGTTTTTAACTAGAAACTTACAAGAGTCAGCAATTTAGCATGCACATGCTTCACGATAGATTGCATTTTTATATACTAAAATAATTTTACTCAGATTTAGTTAAAAAATTGTTTTTACGAATGAAGAGAGTCTTTAAATTCGTCTAAAATACCCCCTTAAAAAGACATCTAATATTATTAAAAGTGTTTTAAATTTTTTGTTTGTACTTTAAGAATGTAGAATTAAGTGCAATGTGATTTCACTTAGAAAGGATGAAAATTTCTTATCAATGTGGAGGCGCACTTTTGTGTATTTCTCATTTATAGGCACAATATTAATTGTTCTAGCTAAGCAATTTGCGTAATTTGGTTTTTTGTTAGGTTCCTTCTTGCTTGCTGTACTTTCCAACTTTTACATAAATCCTTTCACATGACGAAGAGAAAATAAGTGTACAAAAGTTGCAGAATGTGTAAACAAGAAGAAACCTATTAACTTTCTTGTAATTTAAACTAATTGGTTTATTCATTTCATTACACTCTTATTTTATTAACTAGCAAGTTTTACAGTTACACTGCCGTGCAAAACTGAAACGTAACTTGGTTTTTTACTTAGGTTATATTACCAATTTTGTTTCGTATATAATAATAGAATAGAGATCGAAATTTTGATCCACGGAAGATAGAAATATTTGTTTATTTTTACTTTAATGTGTTTTTTTCATAATTTCAATCTTTATTTTATTATAATAGACAAAATGGGTAACATAATCTAAGTAAAAAATCAAGTTACGACGTTTCAGTTTTGCACGGCAATACACTAGTCTTCACGTTTTTATATAAAATTTTTCTTAATAGTGTTGGATGATATTTCAAAGTTTAAAGATTTTGAAAATATTGTCAATATTTAATGATATTCTAAACTTGTCTTAAGAGTTTGAAAATATTGTCAATATTCAATCAATCATCTAACACCTGACTCTAAAGAACATCTAAGATTGGCAAAGGGACAATTAAAAGTGGTTTTTGTCTATTTATCTATCAGTAGAATAATTTTTGGCTCACTAGTAATACAAATTTTGAAAAAATGCGTTTACGATCTTAATAAAACAAGCGAGCTGTTGTTCTTGGGAATAATGTAGAACAATGGTTATGTTAATGGTACTCTAAGCTACCATTGTAAAGTTCATAAATGATAATTTTCTTAAATTAAAAATTTTTAAATTAAATTTCTTAAAATTGAAAAGATTTTGTCTTTTCTAGTGAAGCCTATTTTGAAAAAAACAGTCTATTAGTGGATTTATAGTAAAAGACACTCTGGAATGTCCTTTTGCGAGTCAAAGTCTGATGTCTCAGAATATGATTTATTTTACTAGTTTTATTTATGTTTTGCTTTGTTTGATAAACATTGATATCGATAGCTGTCCAGAAAGAAAACTGATTAATTTTGGATTAATTGAAGAAGCCTGGCATTTAGAGGTGTAGGTCTGATGCTGAACTTGACTCTCTCTTGCTCGCAGGTCCAATTCGTTCCGGCAGACTAGCGGTGGTAGGGCATTGCAGGGCTCGGAGGGGGGAGGCTATCGTGGCGCCACTTCAAGCAGCTCCCTTATGGGCAGCTCCAGCATCTCTGCCCACCCCCTCCTGCCCCTCGGCGACCCCGGTATGTACCATGACCACCGACACCAACCATCACACAAATGCTTTCTTTATTTTTCTTTAATATCCTTCTCCGGTACCTTTTCTTTCATTATTTTGTATTTAAAGTAGTGTAGCATAGTGTATTTTAGAAAGCTTCTATAACTAGACTTGAATTGTATAGTCTTGAAAACTTTATTCTTATCTTTTGTAAAAACAGGAAGTAAATTTTTATAAATTTTTTATAAACTTTTTTTTTGTTTATAACAAACGATTCTGTAAAGCTAACTCTAAAATTCCACAAAGTAGTATCAGTAAGTACCAAAAGTATTGCCTGTTCAGCGTAAAAATTGGACTTTCTTGTACATATTTAAATAGATTTTACTTCTTAAAATTATTAATTACTTATATTTTGATTTGTTTGGTCTGTTCTTGAAAGCACAATCTTGAACTAATTTTGATTAATAGCACTCTGTTAATAAAATGTTAATAAAATGCATGGCCAATGGCTAAGAAGGATATTGAATAGCCAATGGCTATGGATCTTTAATTAATTAAATTAATGGCTATGAAGTAAAAAATTCTGCACTTAGGATTTCTTCGAATTTTATGGTAATTTTAGTTGCTACATCTTTTTCTTTAATCCTCTTTGTTTCTTCTGCTTTTCGTTGATGATGATGATAATAATGGTTTTGTACTGTTGTTTAATTGGTCTTGATTTTACAGCACTGGGAACCCCGGCTCTGTCTCTGTCATGCGGTTCGATGACACTGGATTCTCCGACGACTGTGACGAGTGTCTCGATGGGAGGGACGAGTCACCGTCGCGAAGACACAGCTACATCCTTTCGGACGCTCACCTCTATCGACGTACATTCGCCTGCCAGTCCGAACCAGGCCCCAGCTCAGCGGCAATTGCATGCTACCAGTCAGCAGCGGATTACAACAGCAGGTCGTATCAGCCCCTCTAACAGCGTATCTTCCCCTGAATTCCCTCCGCCACGGCCTTTGCCTCGATATCCTTGGCAACGATCGGTTAGTTGCCGAGAATTATACGCCTCAAGTTTTGAGGACTCCGGCAGAGCACTCCCGAAAGAGGAGAAATCCTCCGGGGAATCTGTCTTAACGCCATTCCAATTACCATCCCAGGGAGAGCTCGATAATCCCGTCACGCGTTATGACGAGAGCAATCGTTCCTATAGTGTCGCCAGCTCCAAATTACCCTCACTCGATCATGACTCAGTCCCGGATCGTATTTACAGTAGTTCTTACCCCGGCACATCATCACTATCAACTGAATCCGGACACGAAGAGTCCGGTCAGGCAGGAGATCTTTCCCACGATGATCTCTCACACGATTCCTACGAATTACTCGAACGAGAGCATGAATTTGAATACCCAGAATCCTATTCCAGTCCTCATAATGAAAATGAACCCTTGTCTGACAATAGTGACGAAGGAATCGAGCCAGAAATGTTCCAAATGGACTCTGAGACCGATTCCTTCGTCAAGCATCGATCAATCAAGTCCACTGACAAACAACTTTTTAAATCCGTGCTCACTGACATTAAGAACCTTAAATCCAAGTCCATCGATCGGTACTCAGCCGTTAATACAACTGAAGGTGAGTTTGTCATCACAGAGTCTAGAATTCAGAGATCGAACACCCAGATAGAACGTAAATTCGAAACCCGTCACGCGAATTCACTCGAAAATAAACCTCCCCTCCCGCATCAGGATTCAAATAAGAAAGATCCTATAGTCCTGCAGGTGCAAAAGCAAAAAATTACTGTTTTAAATGAATTGAAAAATTTGAAATCCAAGCATAAAATTACACACGTAGATTCTGAAGTTTTAAGAGACGAGGGAATTATGAGACCAAAATCGAGAATTGATGACAACCTTAGTCCAGTAGAAGGTAAAAAGTCAGGTAGGACTACGAGAGCACGTAGTATCGCGAGTTTAGAGGATTACTCCTCAAGACAATACGTGGAAACTGGTAGCTTAGGTAGAGGTAATAAATCTCGGGATAGAAGACGTGAGGCGGAAATGAAAGTAGACAAGGTATTTTCTAAAATGCAAGAGAAAGAGCGAAAACGTATAGAGAGGGAAAACTCGAGGGAATCTAGAAGAACTGAAAAAGCTGAATCGAGAGAACGAAGAGAACGGAGAAGTATCGAACGGTTAGATTCACGCGAGATTTACAGGCGCCGTAGTATGGAACGTAACGAGTCAAGTGAATTAAGGAGAAGCATTGAAAAACTAGACACGAGGGAAAAAGATTCCGATCAATTTGATTTCTACTTAGAACCTTATTACGTTGAACACGAAAGGCGCAAGAGTCTTGATAATTTAGATAACGTTTATAAAGAAAGAAGCCATCGGCATTATGAAACTCGTCAACGCCGAGAAAGAAGTACTGAACGTCTCGATTCGTACGATTCGCGAAGAAGTCCAGGTAAAAGTCCCAAGAGTCCTAAAAGTCCAAAGAGTCCAAAGAGCCCAAAAAGCCCAAAGAGCCCAAAAAGCCCGAGAAGCCCGTCAAAAGCAAGTCAAAGACACATTTTCGAGCGCATCGATTCCGGACGCAGGAGTTCTATCGAGTACATGAAAGATCGAGAAAGACGTAAAAGTATCGAACGGTTAGAATCTCGGGAGCGACCAACTTTTGATTTTGATCCTGTTGCGATCGAACGTTTGAGCACTTTAGAGCGCAGTTACGTTGAACAGTTCAATATTAAAGACAAAGCTCACGACAGAAAATCAGAAAGAAAAAGTCTCGAGAAACTAGACTCCTGTGAACGTAAAAATTTAGAACGATTTGATTCAAAAGAACGAAAGAGTTTTGATTACTCAGAAAATTACGAAAGACGTAAAAGCATTGAAAAAGTGGATTCTAAAGAATCTAGAAGAAACGAAAAAGCAGATAGAGGTCTTTCTGAAGAAAAGCCACGAGAAAGAGACGATTGGAGGAGTTTAGAGAAAGCGAGAAAGGAAAACGAACGTCGTGAAAAAGAACGCCAGGTGAAATTGTCAATAGAGTCACGCACAGAGACTGTAATTGGTGTTCCGAATGAATTGGAGATTATAAAACCGAAAACAGTCTTTACAGAGTATGATCCTAAAATCATTGGAGGGGTAGTAGTTGGTTTTGACGATTCTACCTTACCTGGACACATACCTGTTGAACGCACAAAAAGCGATCCTAATCCAGCCAGACAGAGATTAGGATCCAATAGCAAGAGACACATGTTGATGCATCAGAAATCCATTGACCTAACTCCAGCTGATTCCGGTGATGAAGATGCATTTGCTGATGGAGTTACAGCTCCAAAATCTAACATCGATATCCCCTACACTTTGCACAAACGACATGTTATGAATGGCACTGCATGTGATGAAAAGTCGGAATCAGACAATGGTAAAATACCATGTTTAGATTTATCAAAACTACCACCAATAGACAAGCCCATCGCCAAATTGTCTCCTGATAAGCCAAAAAGTATCTTAGTAAGCCCTGATAAACCAAAGTCAATTTTAACTTCTGATAAATCCAAAAGTAACGTATGCCCAGGTCCAAAACGATCACCAACTGATCGTAAAACCTTTGTCTATAATTTATCACCAACTGATAAAAGTCCCACCAAAGCTTCTAAATCCCCTTCACCCTGTCGTCTTTCCCCTAAATCTATGTCGTTAGACCAATGCAAATCTGATGCCTCCCTAGTTGATAAATCTTGTATAAAGTCCTCAAGCCTCGATAAAAAGTCTTCCAAATTATCTCCTACTAAAGCAACAGTCACTATTGTTTCCGTCAAAGAGAAACGATCTCCAAAAGTCTCGCCTAAAGTATCACCGAAAGTCTCACCAAAAGTTTCTCCAAAAATATCTCCCAAAGTCTCGCCGAAACTTTCACCAACCGATCCTCTTGTCACAATTGTCTCAGTGCTCGAAAAGAAACGATTCTCTGATGACAGATCCAAAGGAATGAATTTTGCAGACGTCGTTGGACTTGGAATTAAACAAGAGATGGGTCGCAGAGAAAAAGAAAAACTCAAAGTACCGGATGATAGTCTGGAAAAGCAAGACAGTATTGAAAAGATTCCTTTACCTGAGATTCCCATATTGCCTTTAGGATGTGTAACCCCGGTTACACCGACTGAACCAGGTGCCAAAAAGCCCCCCATTCCTGATAAACCTTCATTGAGAAATTTACCCAGTAAACTTTTAATTACTGACCATTCCGAGGAAAAGACTGATAGTTTAGTTAAAGGTGAAAAATGTTCGCCAGTTTCTCCAAAACTCATCGTATCTCCCGAAAAGTCCAAAGTAGTTAGATCCAAGAACCTTGAAAAGCCAACCATTCCCGAAAAAACGAAACGAATTTTAGATAGAATAGAATCGAGATTTACTGAAGCTAACAAACATTCAGCTACTAAAGTTGCAAGGCCAAAAATTATTGATACAGGTTTTGATGATTTTGTTGATCCAGTGGCGGATCTTCCACTCGACGAAGTTCCAGTAAAGCCTACTTTAGAATTGGATAGTCTTAAGGTTCCGGAATTCACTCCTTTCATGTTAAGACCTCATGGTGAGCCAATTCGTTCCAAGTCTTTATCCTTGGCAGAAGAAAAAGCACCAATTGACACTCTGTTGTCACCTGATCGTGAAAACAAGCACTTTATTCAGGACGTTTCACCCAAGAAAATGAAGAAAGCAAAATCCGAACCGAAAAAGGACTTTAAGAAGCAGTCCAAGTCCTTGGAAGGTGATAAACCCACATTAAAGAAAATGGGATCCAAAGAACTTAGAACTTCCCCTGCGAGTTCAAAAATAGATAAATCTAAATTAAAACTAGGAGAAATGCCTCAAGAAATTATTATTATTGATTCTACCGATGTAGCACCTGAAGTAAGCATAGTTCAAAAGACAAGATCCAGATCTGTTGGGAGATTGTCAGACAGTAGATCTTTATCGTCTTCTCGTGACGAGAAGGAAGATGTTAAAAAACCTAAAGGTAAGTCTATTTCTGTTGATGATGATATGATTAAAAGTGCGGGAAGCTTGAAAAGTGATAAGCCAAGACCCAAGTCTCTTGGCATTTCCAAAAGTTTAGGCAGCACAGAAAAGAAGGATTCACTTGACAAAGTGTCGCCTAAAAGATCAGCTTCTGTAAAGTGCAAATCTGACTCTGGAAAAGAAACAATTAAACTTGAGACCAGTCAACAAAAAGAGCCTGAACTAGAATACTCTTTCAACGACATTATACCTCCTCCTCTTGAAGAAAGCCTTGAAACTGAATCAAAACCCACGGAGTCTTCATTTGACGATAAGAACAATCAGAAATCAGAGGAGAAAAAAGAAGTCAAGAAATCTCCAATAGTGCAAGAACTTGCAGAAACTCCAGTTGTTTTGAGAAAACCTGGACAGACGCCAATTTTGTTTGCAAGAGCACGATTAGGATTGTCAGAAGGAAGTGGAATCGGATCATTACAACGTCAGGGTGCAACGCAATCCCCTACTTCCCAGAGAAGAGCAAAATCACTCGATGCTCCTGTCATTGCTCTGCACAGATTACCTCCAATCAACGCTTTCTCGAGTAAAGATGACACTGTAGATATGACGGAAGAAAAGGGTGAAAAACAAGTCGAAGATGTTGTTGCCAAACAGCCTATCCAAGCCGAAGTTTCACCAAATCATAAATCTGATAGCACTGATCATACAACTGTACCAGAAATTTTCACTGACTCTCTGTCCGTAACGGAAACATCGACTCAGTATCTAGAATCACCGTTAACGGAAAACAATGAAATAGCAACTTGTCCGGATTTGATTCCTTATGAACAAGACATGCAGGCACAAATCTCGACCACTTCTATTGATAAAATATCATCTATTTTGCATGAATTAAAAATCGATTCATCTACTAAATTTATTGATCAAAGCTCCGTTGAGTCTAACACCGATCAGGAAGAAAATGGGAAAATAGAATCAATAGCAAAGAAAGACATAGTTTCGGAACCAATTCCTGACATTGTTTACATCAGGAAAAAGACATCAAGCTCATTAGTAGAAGATATCAAAGAAAGTGATTCAAGTAATCGAACTTCAATTGACAAAGAAGAAGTACCTAACGTTACGGTTAGTGTTATTGAAGAAGACTGTGAATTTCCACCTGAGCCTTACGATTTCAATCAGGATTCCTCAGTCATGGTTCGATCGCCTATACAAATTTCGATAGAAGAGTGCTCTGATGAAGCAAAATCCAGTGATGAAGATCCAGAAGTCATTGATCAAGAAACCTATCAGATTGAAGTCCATGAAAAGCGAAGATTGGACTCGGGGGACACCAGTGAAGACACTTTGGATGCCATAGATACTCAAGTTCAGATGCAAGGTGGTGACAGTGATATGAGTTCTCCTGATTATGGAGTCGACAAGGCTGATGAGAAAACTCTTGTTGAAGTTGAACTCACTCCAGAGTACTTGGAAATGAAAAAAGAAGAAGAAGAGGGGGCTGAAGAGTTGCCTGAAGATGAACCGACTAATAAAGAATCTCCAGACACGTTGGATCTTCATCGATTAGGGGTAGATAGAAAACTCAGGCTAAGTACTGAGCGTTCTAGAAGTGAAGACACCAATACTTGGACTCCTGATCGAGAAGATCCAGATTCTAGTTCATGTTCCATTGCCAGACCTCTTGGAATAGGACAAGTGCAGCCCATAATCGATAGAAGAGAAATCGCCCAAATAAGAGAATCAAGGAAAGAGGGATCAGTGGAAGAAGAAAGCAGCAGTAGTTCTCATCCTTATCCAAAGCCAGAGCTAAGTTCCACTTGGAGACCTTTTCCTTTGGAAAGTTCTGGAAGTTCGAGTCTCGAAGATGGATGGATGCCTCCTGATGATAATAACCACCATCAACCTAATTCTGAAGATAGTAATGGTCCCAATGAGGACAGTTTTCAAGAAGATTTGATGGACTTCCCAGGAGGATTTAGCTATCCTGTAGGACCCGAAATTCTCAGTAATTATGGAGCTTTTTCACTATCTCGCACTCTTTCGAGAATTTCCGAAAGATCGACTACTTCTGAACAGGACAAAAGTGACATGGAAGATTCATTCAAACCTAGTTCTAGATCCCCTAGCATTGAAGACGAGTCTCTAATATCTAGTGATCACCAGCCTTCTTTGTCGTCTGATCCACCCTCTGCGGCTCATCCTTCTGTTTCCGAAGATCGTAGAACCTCCTCTGAACTTCCAGACATTCCAATCGATGTTCAAGATGATGATGGAAAATCGCCAAAAACTAGAAGAGCCAGACTCCAATTACAAAGTTCCGAAGACTGGCCCACTCCACCAAGTTCTCCTCTTTTTGAAACTCCAGTTGTCAGTCACGTTGAAACATTCTACATGGAGATTAAACCCGAAGAAGCTGTCAAGGTTATGGTAACTGACAGCACAGACACAACAGGAAGAGTCGATCAAGACAGTGATTCCAGTGATGAAAATAGAACCCTTCATGAAGATTTGCATTCCGCTTTCTTGGAAGACGGACAAAGTTCCGCGTCAGCAACAACCGTCGATGGCACTGTCAAAATAGCCGTGAAACCAAAATCAAATTCATACATAACTGGTTCCTCTCACAGCGAAGACACTTCCATGGGACTTTCTATGTCCGAATGGTCAAGTTCTAACAACACCGTCCGTCAATTTTGCCAGTATTCAGGCACCAAATCGGATGATAACTCCCTAGCGGAACTAGGAGCATCCATTTCTGATTGGTCTGGCAGTACAACAGTCATTCCTCAACAGTTTTACTCTAATTTAACCGAAAAGAGTCAAAGCGACACAACAACTTCGGATAAAAGTGTCACAAGTATGAGGCCAAATTCGAAATGCCAGCTTATTGAAAGTCCTCCTCCTCCCGATGATGAAAATCCAATGAGTGGAGGCTCCTATGATTGTAAAGGACAAATTTTGCGCGAAGATGAAGACTCGAAGGATGAATTCGACGAAGCGAGAAAATTCGTTGAGAGTCAATTTGACGAGCATCGTCGAAGATTCGAGGAAGATGCTGGAGCTCACGCTTTTGTTGATATCTCTCCTCCGAAGATTACTTTCGAAAATGAGTACGATGAGGCAATTCGACAAGATTATGACATTCTCCCTGACGTTGTTGAAATTTCAAATCTTCCAGGACCTATTCCAGAAGAAGACGAAGATCAATTGTATGATAATGTACCTGCAATGAAATATCCAAGTGGTGATCAAGTGCGAATGGAAGTGAATCGAGGGGACAGTTCTGAGGACATGCATGAGAGATTTGCCGGATTAGCATCACGATCCAGATCCGGTGAAGATGAGTGGTCTTTTGGAGATCAAAGACACGAGGCTGAGGAATCCAAGAGGTCTGAAAGATTCAGCAGGTTTCACTCTGAACCTCAAGACCATAAGCCTGGAACTAAATCTACAGAAAGACCTGTTGTCGTTCCTATTCGAGCAAAATCTACACCCTATTATTCTACCACCAGCCTAAGTGGCGAGTCGACCACATCTAGTCCTCCGATGCAAATCAGAGCACAAATAAGAACAAAAACCATGCCTTATTCTTCAAACAAAAGTCCTCAAAGTGAAGGTGATACTTCTTCGAGTATGGATAGTCCTGCCCATACTCCAGACAGAGGACAGAGGGCTTTTAGAAGAAAAAGACAACAGAGAAGACATCGAGTGTCAGTTGACCTTGAAATTAAAGATGGACAAATTATCTCGAGTACTGATTCCAGTTTCGATGTCTCAACTATTCCGCCTCCTTTGCTGCCAGGTCAAAGTCTCGACGTAGAGGGCGAATTCTCAGATCCTGGAGATGAAAAAGAAGATCAAAAATAAAAGTTTATTTATGAAAGGAAACGAAGCCAATTAAAAAGAGTGTTTTAAGCTCGAACACAACGAAAACTTACAGACTCGGTTACTATAGCATCATCGAATTTTATTTTATAAAGAGAAATTAATCGAAAGTCAAGAAGTCTAGTTTAACAACGAGCTTGTATCCGAGTTAAGTGAGTTTTAAGTAAATCCGATCAAGGGAATTGAACGAAGATAAAGGGAATTGGATTAGATTATAGAATTGAGTTATTGGATTAAAACCGAGAGCACAAGAGAATAGTATCAAAGCGCTAACGTCGTACAAATTGCTCCTGAATGTTTGCGTTATTTCGAATTGAGCCGTTTGCTTTTAGTGATTCATCAGAATTTGTCGAACAATAATTAAAAATTATTGTCGAACGATAATTAAAAATTATTATCGAACAATAATTAAAAATTATTATCGAACGGTAATTAAAAATTCTTATCGAACGGTAATTAAAAATTATTATCGAACAATAATAATAAAGATCGGTACCTTTCGTTACGTGACAATAGAGCGTTATATAAAAAAAAAGAAAAATACTATTGAGTTAAAAGTTTACAAATTCTATAAGTGCTTTTTTATGGCGCTGAATAGATTTAAAAAGGAGAAACCGGGTGGATATAATTCACGTGGGAGTTGAAAGCCAAAGATATTCAAAGACGTAATGATCAAAATGATCTTATAGATTATGTAGAGCGGTCTTTATAGAAAATATTTGTTACAAGTTTTCAAGGTCTGACCTATTTGAATAATTCTATATGAGAAACGAGTCTCTGAGAAGGCAAATAGATCCCTAGTTAATCAACGATAATTTATTGTAATTTCATAGTAGGAACCAACAAGACTTGCGCAAAATATTTTAAGCTGTTTATGGCGGTTTAATTGTAAGAATTAATCTAGGTGTTTAAAAATAGGTCCGGAAGTAAAAGAAAAAAAAAAGAGAAATGAATTAAAAAAGTTGAAGGAATAGGAAATATTATTAATCGTTAGGATCAAGGGTCGATGTGATCGTACAATTTCAGTTTACAAGGATGACAATCATCGAAATGTCTAAAAGAAGTGCTAAATTCGTCCTTGAGAGTCGAAACTAGATTATTGTCTTTTTCTTTCAACGTAGGTTTATTCTTTTTCAAAAATGTCTTATTATAAATGTCGTATGAACAATTTTAAGAATTAAAAAATTCTAGTTTCGATTCTATTGGGTATGACACTGTTTGAAAAATTAAAAATAAGATAAAGAAACAAGTTTGAGTCCCGATTTAGTTCAACTTAGGCAAAAGGATAATGAAGTTGCTCAAAATAGACTTTAAGATGGTGCACACAATTTTAGTTACGGAACAATTCTGAAATTTTTAAAAAAATTTCAGTAAATTTTAACCTGAGAATGTAAGTTTACAACATTTTTATGAATTTATTTATATTAATTTATGTTATGTGGATGTTTATTTCAATTTAGCACATTTTGAACATAAATTTTATATAATATATTAAAAATTGGTATGCTTGTATTGTTATTGATTAAAAAATCAATAACAAGAAAAAAAATGTAAGAAAAATCGTGGAATAATTTTTATTGATTGATTTTTAATTGATTAATCGTGGATTAATCAACATCTAAAATTGAAAACTCTGACTTATCGTTATTATCATAACTAATTCTCATAAAATAACTAATTCATAAATAATAAGTGTTATTGTTTCCTCATGCGTTTTATTTTGTAATTAAAAATCCAAAATTAAAACTTATATTCTCAAGTTTCCTTTTAATTATATAAATAACATCATACACCGAAAAGAGAATCACGTTACTGCTAAAAAGCATTCACTGAAAAGCAATTCAATGATCAAAAAGAAGCTTTTTCAGTTGTAAAAAGAAATCTTTAAGGCTAGAGGATCGATCGATGTCCCTTTCATTTTTCAATTCTACACCGTGCCTAGTTTTTATACCAAATTCTTCATAAAATTTTGATAAGACCCATTAATTTATAAGGCAATCTTGAATTCATAGATTCCGTGTGTATGGAGTAAATGTTATACTCTATTCGTGGCGAATGTTCCAATTTAAACATTAAAGTCATCTCTGAATCAATCATTAATCATGACTTATTGTCTAGTTAGAAAATTCAATTATTTCTGTAGGCTAAGCAAAATATCAATTAATTTTTAGTAGTGAGAACAACAATTTATAGAGAAATTTAGGAGAGTAGAATAGTCTGACATTTATTGTTTAAAGCAAGTATAAAAAAAATTTTGAAACAAGTATAAACATTTTCTTGAATTTAGGCGAAAACAATTTCTGTCCTGAGGTTTTTTTTTCTGTTAAAATTTTTGAAATGAAGCAGTAATTACATTAAATTTAAGTTAAATTAAAATTAACGATTAATTAATGAAATTCATTGTAAATAATTTAATAGCGAATTACTTTATTTTTTTGTATTTAATTATTTTAACTACTTAGCACTTAATTATTTTTAACTACTTAGCACTTAATTATTTTTAACTACTTAGCACTTAATTATTTTTAACTACTTAGAACTTATTTATTTTTAACTACTTAGCACTTAATTATTTTTAACTACTTAGTACTTAATTATTTTTAATTATTTAACACTTAACTACTTTAATTATTTAACACTTAACTACTATAATTATTTAGCATTTAATTTCTTTAATTATCGGAGCTATTAATTTTTCAGTAATTTATTGATCATTGTTATTTAATTTAAAATTTTATAAGACGGTTTTTTATTCAGTTAATGTTTGATGTACTTTTAAAAGTAGTGGAACATATCTTCATCTCATGTTGAATTAATATTCTAAATAATGAAATCTTGTAATTCGGGACATGAAGTCGTTTTCATTGTTTAAAAAATCTGAGGAGAGTTTCTTCGAGATAAAGTTATTCTCATATAAAACGTTGGATAAACAAAAGCCTTAAATGTGCGCAAAATAAACTCGGATATTTTTTGCTTTTCGAATGTAACTTGTAATAATATTATAACCGTGCAAGTTTATCAATAACTTTCATTATAATTATTTCTAACGAGCTAAAAGCTCATTTATACGAAAGTGATATTTTGACTCTCATTAGCTATAAAAACATGATTAATTATCGCTTTTTATTGTTAAGTCGTAGTGTTGAAGATAAAACTTCGTATATCACAGGTATATATAAATATAAATATATAAATATATATACACACAATAATAAAAACACAGACACACAAACAACAATTTTTAAAAAGATTAATTAATATACATACTTGAAGTGCTGAGTGCCGATTGAAGATGGCGAATGTATTTAAATCTATGGAAAGTTGATGTCTCATGATTGTTTAGAATTGTTAAAACATTCACAATGGTAGATTTCGTCTGTTTGCATAAAATAGTCGAGCTAGGTTGGATGATAAATTAAATCGCGTCTTTATAGGAATGAATAAATTTCAGGTTGTTGCAATGTTGAGATACGTAATTTGTCGTTGAAAATTTGTTGGGGTCGGCGGGCCCATTTTCATGTAATTTGTGGTAGTCTCGTCACTTCCTATACGCTCATTATTTAATCCCTTTTGAAGCATGTGACTGAATCTTTTCGATAAGTCCAGTTTCTATTTTAAGAGAGTCAGCTCAAGTTGTTTTTAAATCATCTTTTGAATGAAGACTTTGTTAATTTATTAATTAGCTGATTGTGAGTTGAGCTGACACTCGTTTTTTCAATTTAATTTAATTTTCTCATATTAGCATCTTCATACATCTAGTTATCCTTTTTAGTTTAAAATTATCGTATATTTTTTGCATTCTGCATCGTCTGCAGTCCATCATCCATTTGCACATTTTTATTGCACTTTTCCTTTTCTTAATCATCGACTTTTTTTATCATTTCTAAATAGTTATTTATAATTTTATCATTTTCAAATATATATTTATAATTTTATCATTTTCAAATATATATTTATAATTTTATCATTTCCAAATATATATTTATAATATTTCTGTAAAAAAACATAGTTAATTGTTAATTTTATATTTTTTGAAAGAAACAAGAGAGTCCTAGAAGGACAAAAAAAATTTTTATTATTGTAAGGAAATAAAATGTGCAAGGAATTTTCATAAAATCAAAGAAGAATGTGAGAGGGGGATGTTTCAGAAGGATGTAAATTTGATTAAATCAAAGTGAAAGAATATTGTTTTCGAATGCATTATTGATCTTTTTGCATTATTAATTTTTGAAACATCCTGCTGTTGATTAAGAGGTGTACATTACCAACTTATTTATAAATTAATTGTAATGAAAATGAAAGCGTCAGGGTTTCATTAGTTCACTTAGTTAATTTGATATTATAAATGACTGAAGTCTTTACTATTAACTGTATCTTTAATATAAATGCATAGAGTTATCTAAAGTATATAAAAAAAAATCATTTTTGCGCTTAGGGATCAATGTACTAGTAGATTTGTCGACTAAATCGAATATCAACATGTTTTTGCTTCATTATTAGCTACAAATTGTAAATTTATAATCTTTTGACAAATTGGTAATCTGAAAAGATTTACAGAGATTTGATTTAAAATTTGATTTAAAAAGATTTGAGAACTAAAACGATTTTAGTTTTAAATCTAAAATTTTTATTTCGACTATATCAAAACGTTCAATTTAAATCTCTTTTTATTTTAAAACTTTGAGTCCTCCAAGATCTGCCTTCTAAACTTAAAATATCACACATTAACTTATCTGAAAGTATACATTTTTACAAGTTTGCTCAACAATTTCATCATTTCTTTATTTCATTTAACTTGTTTATTTTAGGGGAAAAATTTTCAAGTGCTCAAGGGATCTCATGGGTTGTTGTAAATTGTCAAAAATCCGTTTTTCGTAATTTTCACTCTCTTTTGGTGCAAGTAACATTCAATTTAAACTAGTTAACATGCGATCACGTTTTTTATTTAAAACTTTGCAAAATTTGGACGATTTTTATCATCAATAACCATTATTTGGATTATGATTTATTTTAACTGATGATGGGAATTGTTGTAATTTTCGAACTAACAGGGTTTTAAATAAACAAAATTTGATTTATGCATATTTATGTACTAGGATCAACGTTTTACATTGATTATACAGCCAAACAAAATAAAAAGTGTCTGGGTTGAGAGATCAGAACACCCATTTCCCAGCCATTTCCTATGTATTTTGATGCCCTGAACACGAATCTGAGCCGATAGGTCTATATTTAATCCCATCAGCATGTCAAGATTTTGACATAACCTCAAAAAACAACTATTTCTGTTTAACTTATTGCAAAAGCTATAAAAACTGTAAGAAACATTTAAAAGTTATACTAATGTAAACTTTGAAGTATCACCTTTAATTTAAGCCAAGAAAACTTAAAAAATATTCAGTAGTTCCCGAAATATGAGCCAAAACGTCTAAGTATGTTTCAGCACAAAGGGTGTTTACGAGATAAACGCTCCGAGTGCTCCGCCGGAGCGAAATGCAATTGGGCAATTCCTGAGGACTCTGCTTTAGATTGGTTTATATTTTCCTCTCTATGTGCCAATGCTCCAAATCTGCACTCTTTCACGCTCGGTCATTCGGGTCGTTTAGTACCGAGCATGAAAGAGTGCAGATTTGGAGCATTGGCACATAGAGAGGAAAATATAAACCGATCTAAAGCAGAGTCCTCAGGAATTGCCCAATTGCATTTCACTCCGGCGAAGCACACGGAGCGTTCATCTCGTAAACACCCAGTCATCACAAAGTCAATCACATCGTGACTTAACAGGAAATGGTGGGTGGCTTTACAAAAAAAAAAAGAAAACGTTTTGGCTCATATCTCAGGAACTACTGAATATTTTTTAAGTTTTCTTGGCTTAAATTAAAGGTGATACTTCAAAGTTTACATTAGTATAACTTTTAAGTTTTTCCTACAGTTTTTATAGCTTTTGCAATAAGTTAAACAGAAATTTTTGTTTTTTGAGGTTATATCAAAATCTTGACGTGCTGATGGGATTAAATATAGACCTCAGCTCAGATTCGTGTTCAGGGCATCAAAATACATAGGAAATGGGTATTCTAAACCCTCAACCCAGACACTTTTTTTATTTTGATGGCTGTGTTATGATACTTATGATTACATATATATATAATTAAAAATAATTAATTATGCTGCTTGAACGTGAAAAATTAAAATTGGTTTAAAATCATTTTTATGAATGGGAGTATTTATTGGGTGAAATAGTTTCAATAATTGATATAGAAATTGAATACAAGTGGATAATGAACAATAATTGATAATGCTTTTAATTTTTGTAACAAAGATTGTTAATGATTATTAATTATTCTCAATGATTCTTAATGATTCTTAATGATTCTTAATGATTATTAATGGTTATTAATGGTTATTAATGGTTATTAATGGTTATTAATGATTATTAATGGTTATTTTAAACAGAGTTTTAGATGTGAAGGATTTAGTTTTGGCAATTTATCACCAGCCAATGTGATCTTTAAGCATTTTTACGAAGATGAAGTACTTCTTGACAGGTGGTGATGCTTACAATCCTTGGACCTTCTCGAACGGGTTTGTGAATTCGCCGGCTTGGCACGTGCCGTATCGGGTCAACCAGGTGCGTAACGTAATGGTTCACGCGACGCCCCGCACCTTGACCAATCGCTTCTTACCAGTTTATCCACGATGAAGCGAAGGGAAGTAATGAATCAGAGAGCCACACCGAATTTTAAAAACGAATCTTACTTTCAAGACAAAAACTAACTTTCAAGGCTAATCTAGCAAGTACTGAACATTAATTCTACATGATTACTGAATCAAGATTTGCTGACTGATTAGGAACAATGTATCCTCAATGACAATTTTCAATATTGTTCTTCAACTCCAGAAGCACAACCAATTTTTATTAAGCAGCTCTCCTTTTTTAAGATTTTCAATCCACTTTCGTTGCTTTGCGATTTTCGAAAATTTCATTCTTTTAAATGAAAATTTCATTCTCTTAAATGAAAATGCCGTTCTCTTGAATGAAAATGTCATTCATTTCTTATAATCTAAAGATTAAAGTTTATCGTACATGAACAAATTTTAATTTAACAAAGCCTTCTTTCTGGTTTAATATTGATGATATTTTTTAGAGAGTACTGGATACTTTTATGGTCCAACTAAAATTTTTGTTGGAAAGAAAGAAGGTAATTAACTTTGTAATGAATTTTTCTCGACTTTTGGTTTGTTAACTAGAGAAATGTTTTTGACATTTCTGCAATGGAAAAATCTATTTTTTGCGATTGTTTAAAAACTTTTGTATGTCTCATTTTCTCTCGTGAAACAATGAAAGTCCATTTTCCTATTTTATAATAATCCTCGATCCCTTTAGATTCATTTTCTTAGTTGTTTCCAACTAGATGCTGATGCTTTAATTTTTTCTTCTCATTTTCATTCACAAATTCATCTCATGAAATTTGAGATCCATAACGTGTTATAAAATAATGATGCAACAAGTAAATTGTAAAAATGAATAAAAAATAGACAGTAAAATAAATAAAAAGTAAATAATAAAAATGATGAAAAGAAAATAGTAAAAATTATAAAAAGAAAATAGTAAAAATGATGAAATGAAAATAATAAAAATGATAAAAAGAAAACAGTAAAAATGATGAAAAGAATAGAGTAAAAATTATAAAATGAAAACAGTAAAAGTGATGAAAAGAAAATAGTAAAAATGATAAAAAGAAAATACCAAAAATGATGAAAAGAAAATAGTAAAAATCATAAAAATAAAATAGTAAAAATGAAAAAATAATGAAATTGAACAAAAAGGCAAATAGTGTAAATGAATAAAAAAAAAATAGTAAAACTAAAAAAAAAAGAAAATGGTAAAAATGGATAAAATGCAAATAGTAAAACTAAATAAAAAACAATTTATAAATGTTGATAGGTGTAATTAACGTTATGGTTCTCTTGTCATTCTTCATCACTCTAGTAAACGTGGTTGTAAATCCTTAGGATACGTAGAAGATTAGAGTTTTAGACTTTTAGAAGTTGTCTTTGTTATTGATCTTTAATGACTGTTAACTAGTTTTTACACAAGCATTTCTCGCAAATAATCGTAAATTCACATTGTTATCAAAGTCTAGAAAATAGTTTTTGAAAAGCTAATTTTTCTATTTTTTTTCTAATTCTGATTTCAAGTATTTTAATTGACTCTTTCAATTACATAGTACGCGATAAATATATAAATTTGTGATTAATATTGTATTCGCTCAATACTCGGTGTTTTTAAATCAATTCGATCTTTTGTCCTATCAATAATTAATTAATCAATAATAATAAATTAACTGTTGTATATTTTGTCTTTTTAAAATGTAATATGTATTTTTCAGTCTTTCTCACCTTTTCTACTTCACAGACGATATAATTAATAGCTAATTGTATTTTTCTATCGCTCTATTATAAATCATTTGTCATTTCATCAATCGCTCATTAATTCATCAGATTTCAACAAAGTATTTTTTCTATTTTCATTTTCTTGAAAATTCTTTATCTAATTTCCCTCTAATTCCGGAAATTTGTTTATTTTTTGTGGGTATTGAAGAAATAATCAATTATTTGATTCAAACTAAAGTATTGAATTCCAACTAATTTCATCCGTTTTTTTTTTATTTCTTCGCTTTTTAATGCTTGTTTAGTTTTTGTAGATCCTGACTGAATTTATTTTCTCAGTGGCGTAACTGCTTGAATATCTCCCTACCTGTAAAAACTGAAGATCTAAATTTATCTAAAATTGTGTATTTATTGCACTTTTTTATTCACTATTTTAGTCGCTGTTTTGAATACTTGACAATTTATCAAAATTTCATGAAAAGAAAAATATCAATGATAAGAAAAATATTTATTAAATTAATTTATTAATTAATTTATTATAATTAACAATATTAATTAAAGAAAAATCTTAATATGATATTAAAAGAGACAGGCCAAAGTGATGTGAAAAAGTTTGGTTTGTCTTTAAAAAATATTTAATATTTATTATTTATTTAAGGAGTAATCGGACAAACATTGAAAGTAAGGTTATGTTTTTGTGTAAAATTTGTTTTTTCAATTGGAAACATAATTATTTATTGTCATTTTCTTTAGTCGAAAGTTGCTAAATGTTATTTTAAACAAAGTGAGCCAATAAAAAGTACATGTAAATAAAAATTGAAAAAAATTCACTTTCGGAAACGAAACTATACAAAAAAGAGCCTCTACAAAAAATCAGAAATAGCGATTTCATTTACGAAAGTGAATTTTTTTCAATTTTTATTTAAATGTACTTTTTATTGGCTCATTTTGTTTAAAATAACATTTAGCAACTTTCGACTAAAGAAAATTGCAATAAATGAGTTTGTTTCCAATCGAAAAAGTAAATTTTTACACAAAAACATAACCTTACTTTCAATGTTTGTCTGATTCCTCCTTATGATTTAAAAATATTTATTATCAATTGGGATGAATTTGAACAGCTAAAAATAAATTCAGATGTTAATGAACTGATATTAAACAATGTGGATAATGGTGTTTTGAAAGAGATAAATGGGTCATTCTTGGTGAGGCAAATTTTAAATTGCAAGAGAGGAAAATTTAAATTAATGAAGAGTGTGACCTAGTTACGCTGCTGCTTCCATTATAGAAGTCCTAACTCCTGTATTCTGTGGTAAAAAATATCCCGCATCATAATAAATGGCTTTATTGTCACCTGTGAACCATTACGTAGCGACCCTGCCACGATCACGATCACTGCCACTTGTCACGATGTCTTACCGCATTCGAATCTGTCCATTTAAAGAAGACTGGATCACAGATACTGTCAAATTCACTATATTTTGAATTTTCCAATATTTTTCCACAGTATATAAATGGATTTTCTATTATCCCTTATTTTTCTCTTATCACTTCTTCTCTAGGGTGTTCGAATCTTCGACAAGTCTTTTTTCTAAAGAACAAAAATAACTGCTTTATTTCTCTGTTGAGAAATGGATAAATTAAAAGAAAATCAGTGAAAAAATGAACATCATCAAATTATTATCTGACCTTCACTCATAATAATAGATACCCAATTAAAAGATTTAATTACCTTAAAAATTGAAAGACTTGAAAACTAGGTCAAATGAAAAACGAATAAAACAAACTCGAAGTCTCGAACATCGATCAATGAGGATTATTTCTGTGTCCTAAATTATCATAACTGTTATTTAATTTGATAATTCACTGATTATAGAAATTTCACTTGAATCGAAGTATTTTCGACGATCTAGTGTGACTGATATATATATTTCACTGCATGATTTCAAGCATGGTCCAAATACGTGAAAATAGAACCTTAGAAAATAATGGAGTTTATAAGACTAATCTCGTTTTTTGCTTTTTATAGTTCATTATAAAACCCGTGTTCCCTTTTTGATAAACATTCGTATATCTCTTTATAAAAAACAAAAAAAAAAACCAAAAACTCTCTCATTTGAGTAAACTCTTTTTATCCTCAAATGTTGCGTTATTATTTCAACATTTTCAGTTCAATCAACTACTTAAATATTTCTTCAATTATTTCATTTATTTGTTCACTACATGTAAGTGTGATAATTTTATTTATTTGTTTTTAATACTTAAATTTTTAATACTGTTAAAATTTGTAATTAGAAAATTGTTAATTTCAATTATAAATTTAGAAACAAATTTTTGATAAAGCCAAAAAATGTTTAAGGAGAATATTCAAGTCTTTGGAAAAAGAATTATATTTGAGTTTAGGGTTGAAGGAGCAAGAAACATTGTAAAATGAAAGTCGAAATTTGTGCATTATTTTCAAAGTGACAATTAGGATGGTGTTACTTTGAAAAATTCATTTTCACATACTACGATCTTAATATTAATAAATTATTAATTAATTAATAATCAATAAAATATTTGGAAATACTGAACGGTGAGTGGATGTAATTGAAAGTAAGAGAAAGATTGTGAGTGAAAAAGACATTAGGATATAAATGAAAAAAAAAGTGAAGTATATAGGTACCACGACGCTCTTCATTAATTTGTATTCGTGTAATTTTTAAAAAAATTATTATTATTAATTAATTAATAAATACCGTAACTGTTATATCTCTATATCCGTTGCGCGGTTCCCCGATGAGCATTGTCATTCGGGGAAACAGGCTAAAGAGAAACTGATATTCCAAAAGTAGGAAGTATATTGTACATTGATTATTGATACATACTAATTAATATATAATAAATTATATATAAAGTCACTCTCCAGGCCTACAATTGATTTCATTTCAGTTATTTTTATTTTTTCACTTATTCAAATAGGTTTTAATTTTCGTTATTAAGGAGGTTCTATCGGTAGACGTAACTAATCAAATCAGCAACTATTATTTTTTCATCAGGGTCAACCAGTGCGGAATAAAACGTAAACGGAAGCGGTCCTTTTCTAACTTATAGGTCTGTCCTTGTTGGAAAAAAACAAACCTTTAAATTAGAAAAGGACCGCTTCCGTTTACGTTTTATTCTGCTTTGGCTCTCAATTTTGTTATTATTTAATACAATTTGATCATATATCATGTTCTATTTAATGTTATTCCCTGTTAACATGTTTTAAAAAGCCAAAACTGTCAACTTTTTTGAAGAAAATGCTAATCAAATAATCGTGCTTATACTGTGCAAATAATGATACCTAACCTACAAATGTATACATATTTGAAGAAATTAATTAATTTTAATTCTCACAGGTATCCATTGACACTTTTTTTAACAGATAGTTAATCATCATATATCCATTTTCTATTAATCAAATTTTCATCAATTTCTTAATATCCAATACTTTGTAATAAGTAAACATGTCTATATTCCCAAAGAAAGAAATGCTTATAACTTTTTTGACAAGCACCTAGTGTTCTCAAAAATTTAACTGCATTCATATGAAACCTTTATCTACCTGTGTACCAAATTTTATTAAAATGGTAATATGTATCCATTCACTTTACGATAGAACCTCCTTAAAAGTAAAAAAATGGTAACATTATATATATATATCACATTAAAATATATATAATCGTTATATTTGATCTTGATTGTGTTTTTCTGGTCAGTTTGATTTTTTCCACGTTATATATAGATTTACGAAATTTGAATCTGTTTTCAAAATAATTTTCTATTTCGTTTTAATTTATTTGAGTGATAGTTTCTATTTAATTGATTCATTGAATTGTGTTTAGTTTTTCTTGAATTAGAATTCTTGGATTAAATTTTCAGTTCCATTGTAATTCTCGCACAGGTCTTGAATAATATCCTCGCTTACGTCTGAGTTGTTATTTAATCTCGTGCGTATATTTTTCTTTGTTTTCCATTTCGTATTTTTTATCGCACTCCTGGAATTGTTGATCGACTGGATGACAATATACATGTGTGAGTAATCCCCAACGAATCCTAACTGTGAATATTTTTTTCTCCTCTTAACAAAATTATAAATGTAATTTGCATCCAAGTTTTAATTTCGAGTCTGGAATTGAATTTTTATGCGAAATTCAAAACGACAGAGTTATGAATTACAGAGTGCGCAAATATTTTCTCTGGGAGAAAGTAATTTTATTATTTATACAATATTACGGTTCTTTATTTCGTTTCAATAGAAATGGTTTCGATTCCAAGTCGAATTCATTCAACATTATTATCCAGACTCGTTTTTAGTAGATTAGGTACCAAATTTTGTTTCTGTCTCTTTTCCTTTTTGTCTTAATTGTTGTTTTAGGCAAATATTTCAGAGTATTGAAATCGTTATTTTATCACTTGTCCAATATGAGCACGATTGTTGAAATTATATATTAAAACTCGCCGAGTTGCATGCGTTCAATAAATGTGCATTTGAGCAATCAAGTATTTTTCGTATTTTAGATTGCTTAGTTCTTTATTGTATTATAATTAGAATTATTAGGTATCCTTTTTAATCAGTTATTTAAAATGTAATTCAGAGTGTAATTATTTCAAATATTGAATACTTTGAATATTTAAATTAATTCAAATATTTTTATGTTAAGTGTTTATTTTTATGTTGTACTTTTATGTTAAAAATACAAATAATTAAAACAATATTATTCAAGTTCATTTTCATAATTGGAATATTTAAATTTTTAAATATTCTTATTTATTCTTATTCTTCTTATTTATTCTTATTCTTCTTATTTATTCTAAATTATTAGAATTTTTAAACATTTAAATTGTTCCATGGAGAAATTTGGTGAAATTTTTTGGGAAATATGATGCTATCAAGTCAGAATCTGAAAGTTTTATAAAAAAAACACTCATTATTGATGAGAAAGTAATAATTCTTTTTAATGTTTTTTCGATTAAAATGCAAGAATAGTAGATTTAGCAGCATCGTTTAGTGTTACCATTAACTCCTTCTAAAAATTGATTTGCAAATTTAATTTACTGCTTTTCTGGAGCTACTAGCCGCAAATTTTGTAGGATACTTGTTAACAAATGTTAATAAGCACTTTAGCATGACGCTCCCTAGCCTGATGCCCTATTTATTCGATATTATTCGCGCTCTTATATTTTTCTCTTTTATTTGCATCCAAAGAATCTTGAAAATCAAGTTAACTAATAGTTTTACTGTTTACAGACTCGAAGACGGAATCCGATGATCAATCGCCGAAAAAGGAAAACAATAATTCCGTATTTACAAACTCAAAATCTCCAGAAAAACGGGTTAATGGAGTTCCAGAAATCAGTAATAATAGCATGGTGAATACTCCAGATCTCAGTCCATTGAAGACGATTAAGAATGGAGACGCTGAAGATATTGAAGTTCGTAAAACTAAGGTATGGTTTCTAGTTTTTTTATATTAATTTTAATAATAAATTTGGCTTTGTTTTTAATTAGAATGTATAATTAATAATAATAATATAATGTTTAATTATACTGTTTACCGATTATGTTATATTCTTTCTCACAGAAAGTATATTTTCTGGAATGTATTTATTTTTACAATTTGCATTTGTTTTCAGAAATGGCCAATTGACAAAGCTTATTTCATTGCTAAAGAGCTGCTCATGACGGAAAGAACTTATAAAAAGGATTTGGATGTTATCAATGTTGTAAGTTTGAATACATTTTGAATCTAAAAATACTCTTTGTTTTCTTTGTTTTATTATTTGCAATAATGATTAAAACTTTTTTGTCCTCTTTAAAAATAACAATTCTTTGTTCCCGTTAAAGATTACAATTTTTTGTTCCCTCTAGAGTTTACAATTTTTGTTTTCATTAAAGATCAAAAATATTTTTTGTAATTTATAAACCTTAGAACTTTTTGTTTCGTTTGTTTTTTCATTTTCAATAATTCCCGCTAGAGATTACAATTTTTTGTTCTCGCTAGAGTTTAAAATTTTTGTTTTCATTAAAGATCAAAAATATTGTTTGTAATTTATGAACCTTACAACTTTCTGTTTCGTTTGTTTTTTCATTTCCAATAAAGATTAAAACCTTTTTTTCGTTAAAGATTACAAATTTTTGTTCTCGTTAAAGATTACAATTTTTTTCTCGTCGAAGATTACAATTTTTTGTTTTCGTTAAAGATTTCAATTTTTTGTTCTCGTTAAAGATTACAATTTTTTGTTTTCGTTAAAGATTAAAATATTTTGTATGATTTATTTTGTATATTTATTTATTTTTGATTTTATTTTAGTGGTATATTAAAATTATTTTCAGTGGTTCCGGGAAGAATTGACGAAAGAGACGGATACAGAAGGCGATTCTATGGTGACGTTACTTGAATTTTTGGCAGATGCGCATGGTCCTTGTCTCCAGGAAATGGAAGCACGTTTAGCTCGTTGGGAAAGCAACGCGAGGCACAATATAGGAGATTTTCTTTATAACACGTTGTTGAATATTCTTCCACTTTATGACCAATATTTGGAGAATTTGATGCCAGTTCTAGAGAAAATGGAATACTCTATGAGAACTTCAAAACAGTTTGATCAATTGTGCAGGGACTTTGAATCTCAGAAACACTGTTATCTACCATTAAGCTCGTTTCTCCTAAAACCTCTACAGCGATTATTCCATTACAACAGTATTATTGATAGTAAGATGATGTATAAGTATTTATATATCATAAGCAATTGATACTTTATCAATTTTAAATTATTATTTAGAGTACATGATAAATAGAACGAAGGGAAAACTAATTAAAGTTTTTCCTCTTCTTTTGTTGAAGTTGTGAAATTATTCTTTCTTTTTATAGGATTACTAGATCATTATCCAAAAGATCACACTGACTTCGAAGACTGCTTAGCTGCTAGAGACAGACTCGGAGAAACTTTATTGGAGGCTTTCACAATTTTGCATCAAGCGGTAATTTTATTTGTTTTGTAGTTTAAATTGTATTTGAAAATTTTTTGAAAATGTAGCTAAAGGAGTACAAAAAAAGTACAAAAAACATTAAAAGGAATTTGTGATCTTTTCAGGAAAATCTTGTTCAACTTTGCGAATTACAAAGAGACATAAGCGGTTTTGATAATCTAGTCCAGGGAGATCGAAAATTTATTAGACAAGGTTGTTTGCAGAAATACAGTCGTAAAGGATTTCAACAATGGATGTTTTTCTTGGTTAGTAATGGATAATTCTTTGGATTCGCAAATGAATTTTAAAATTTCGTGCGAATTTCATCAAATAAGGGATGTACAATTGCAATAATTTGTTTTAACATCTTTTTTGCTTTTCTTTAGTTTTCCGATGTATTACTTTACACATCCAGAACGCAGCAGCCTTCTCAATGTTTTCGAGTACACGGTCAACTCCCCTTGAAAGGAATGTCGATTCAAGAAAGCGATAACAAAACAGTTGCGGAAAATGTTTTCGTTATTTTGGGCCAAGGCAATCAGTGAGTAACCCTCGATTTTACGATTATTAGAGACAGAATGATTATTACAATCACAATCATCAGTATCATGTTTAAAAAATAGGTTTGAATTATTAGTCACTTGATTTTCTTTTATATCTAGTTACCTCACAGTAGCAGCAAATAATGAAGAAGAGAAGGAACGTTGGCTAGAAGATTTAAATAACTCTATCACGATGGCTAATGCAGCAGAAACTAAATCTCCTTATTCGAATCTTAAAACATGCAGTACGTAATTAACTATATACTTTGCATACAAAGTAAATATTAAATTTTTTATTTCATTTTATATGACGCTGTTCGAATTTTTAGATTTTTGCGTTATATAAATATATAACGAAATTTATATAAAGAACTTGAACGTAAATGTATTTTTTACTGAATCTTTCTTTTGCTATTCATAAATGTAAAATTTGTTTATTTACATGAAATAAAAGTTTATGACTCTGCTGATGAGGTGGGAGATGGAATGGGAATTGAAATCGACCGAACCAGTTGTGGTGGAGCTAAAGCTTCTCAACGGAGTAATACAACCGTTCACGTTTGCTGGCATAGAAATACAAGTATAAGTTATAGCGACCAACTTCGAGCATTTGAAGTAAATATTTCTTAATTAGTTCCCTTTTATTCCAATCAGTTTAATTTCAAATTATCCTTATTTATGGAATACATATCTTGAAGCCTGTGGCTTGATAAATTCATAATTTGATTGAAATGGAATTAATTTTATTTTATATTTTATTAAAAATTAAAATTATTTCAAATATTTTAATTTTATGCTTTTGAGTAAACAAGTTAATTATTGTATAAATTATTAATTAAATTTGTATAAATTATTATTTAAAGTATAAATTATTAATTATTGTGTAAATTATTAGTTATTGTATAAATTATTAGTTTTTTTTATAAATTATTAATTATTATATAAAATAATATTGAAATCAAATATTTTTAATAATAAATTTGATTTTGTTTTTTAATATCAATGTAGAATCAACTGAGTGGATTTCTTTTGAGGAAGTTTAAAAATAGCAACGGATGGCAGAGACTTTGGGTTGTTTTTACAAACTTTTGTTTATTTTTCTACAAATCACATCGAGACGATTTTCCTCTTGCGTGTCTGCCTTTGTTGGGATATACGGTCACGACACCTTCGGAAAAAGATGCAATCAATAAAGATTTTGTCTTCAAACTGCAATTTAAAAGTCATGTATATTTCTTTAGGGCGGAAAGCGATTACACTTTTGGCAGGTAAGGATTTAAACACATTAATTTTAATATTGTTAATATTTAAAAAATCAATTAAAAGTTATTTTAAATATAAAATAAATATTTCATTAAATTCATCTAATAATCATAAAATAAATGTGTTCAACATAATATAATGAATATTGTAATTGAATTTTTAATAAAGCAACTGTTTAATTGGTTGTACTACGTTTGATAAATATTGCCATAAAGTTTAATATAATAATAAAAAAATGTTGATAAATCTAGATGGATGGAAGTTATAAAAAGTGCAACTCAGCAAAGTCATGTACCAGCAAATTTTAATCGAAAGGAAGATTATTGAATCGCATGTATTAGTAAATATTAATTGCTAATGGATAGACATTAGCGACTTGTTTTCACAACAGAAATGTTGGTGAAAATTTTCTAATGAAATTTTTGTAATGAATCTTTATTGTAAGCTTAAGTTGAGAAACAGTTGTTTTAATTTGTATAAAAATATTGTGTATTTACTTTGACAAGTGTAAGAATGATTGAGATAAAGAATGTTTTGCTAGAAAGTAATTGAACAATCAAATATGCGGCCTTAGAAATGAATTGAAATCGAAAAATAAGTGAAAATGTAATGATGAGTTCTTGTAATGTGTATTTTGTAATTTAGTTATTGTTAGTGTTATTACTTTTTATAAATGATATCGTGTACGTCATTGCAGACTGATTTGTATTTGGCTGTACGTTATAAAGGTTCACATATAGATTTTAGAAATTGTAAATAGATTCTAAATCATCTCTTATTTAGTAAAATGCAAAAGTTAGCAAAGCACATTACATAATGGACCAATTTAATAAACTTCATGAGTTATGTCTTGAAGAAGACAATAATTTTGTTAGATTTTTAAAAGTTGTGTTTTGAGGTGAAATTTTAATGCTAAATTTGGTTCTTGATGTTTGTTAATATCTTCGGATCTAGAAAGTTATTATCTTTTTTCAAAATTCTATCGTTAAATACATACAATTAAGATTGAAGACTGGAAAAGTTAATGTAAACATTTATTATTCACGTTAGTGTTGAAAATTTGTAATCGGAAAAAAATGTATTTTCGATCATTTATCAGAATACCTCATGAAAAGAGAGAGAAAATTGTTTTACATTTCATGTTTAAGAGAGGCAGTCAAGTTTAATTGTAAAATCTAATATCTAATTAATTTCTTGTTTCATCGTTTGAAATATTAAATTATTAATTTTTATCATCTTTTACGACAATGAAAATTTTGTAACATAAGTATTCACAATAAAATTTATTCATCAGCAAGAAAATATAATGGTTATTAATTCAAACATTAATATAAAAGAAAAATTTTATTTTGTCATGTAAATGAGAATTACTACTTCTGTAATTTCGTATATTTATATTTCTTAAAAGGAAAGAGTGACTAAAAATAGAGTGAACATCATTTCATATTTTATAATCATTTATCAAGATTTCCTAGTGCAATTTTAATAATTTAACTTGATGAATGGTCGGTTTGAAAATATTACCTGTTGCTTTTTATACTATGATAATGATTTCATTTCAAATGCAAAAAGAAACTTTATTCTACACTTTTGTAATGCAATCTACAAAATGATCAACAAAGACCAAGTTGTTTGTCTACAAAATGATCAACAAAGACCTCACGTACTTTTTTTACGATAAATACCATAATTATATTTATTAACATCCTCATTCATCAACTACTGAATTCTTATTTCTATTTGTCTGACAGAAGATTAAGTAAATATTCATAATTATTATAGTATCTTTTATTTTCAAGTTCAATTTAATAAATTGTTTTTCAAGTACATATCAGACTAATTTATAATATGTCTTTTTTACTATTTTTGTTTTGAAGTTAAGATTGAGAAAACTGATAATTGGATTTCTAGTATTATGTTTTTCTAATAGAAATAAAATTTCGTAATTTGGCTCTTATTTTCAAGGAATAAAGTCTAGGAAACACTGATCTTTGCCTATTTAGAAAATAAAATTTATTCGGTGATAATGTTTATCTAAAAAAAATTAGGCTAATGAGATTAAATTTTATCCGTTAGTTTACAAAAAATTAAAAACAAGTTTGTATGTGTCACGTGAATGCTAGAAATTTCTTTTATATAGGAATGACAATAAAAACTGCAACTCAATGAAAATATAACATTAAAATATATTATCGATGAAACCTACGTGTAAGGTAAATCTTTTGTTGTAAAATAAATTTATCTATTATTTTGTTTTATTTTTTCAAATGAAAGAATTTAAGTTACAAGATACTGAAAAGGTTGTAAAATATAAAATAAAACATCACCGAGAAAGTATTTCTAAAAATATTTCATTCTAAAAATTCATTCTAAAAAAATTGTTAATTTAAAATATTTAAAAAAAAAACACTACCAAGGAATAAATGATCAAAATGAATAAAAAAGATAAATGAAATAAACTTGAATTATCTGAAAATGTAATTAACTAGATTTTTTGTCTAAAAAAAAGTGATTGTGGAATACTAATTCACAATCCATGTTTTCATTAGTAACAATAACATTTTAAAAATTGTGTAATTCTAGATTGTGTTTATCTTTTTTAATAGCTCTAGAATTATGTATATATGGATCTAATCTTCTGAGGAAGGCAACCCATTAATTTTGATAAATAGGGGACAGCGTCCCTCCTTCTCTTCATAGGTTCGCCCTTGAATTTGATGTATTAGAGATGTATTTAACTTTAGTGAGTTTAAGAAACTTTCTAAAGAGATAAAAGCAAGTATTTAAAGAAGCTGATGCTTCCACAAAATCATAGTCTTCTAAACATGCAGAGTCCAAATATCTTCAGCCTTTTGGCTCTTCTAGCTCTAATCGCTTGTATAGCCGGTAATTAAATTAAACTATTTTTACAATATTTAATTTTAAGTTGATGATAATGAATTTTTCTTCATTCAGCAATTTACTCATTCAATGGTTAGAGTTTTTAACTTGAAATTAATACATTTTGAATTAATATTAATATTATTAAATTTATTGATATTAATTTTATTGAAAATAATTTTTTTAATTAAATAATTTTCTATGTTTTTCAAATTCTTTATTTCTTTTATTAATTTGTCACTTTGTAAAAATAAAGAATGTAGAGAACACAAAGAATTGTGATAACTTCTTCCCAATTCAAATTTCAAGAGTTTTATTATTATTATTTTATTATTATTATTTTATTATTATTATTTTATTATTATTATTTTATTATTATTATGTTTATTATTATCACTTTTAAACAAAACTTTAAATTTTAAAACAATTTATTTTAAACTATAATTTTAAAACTACTTTTATTACATGATTAATGCTTAATTTTTGCATTATTGTACATTTATAACATATTGCGAAAAAGTTGCACTTATATTACAACTTTATAAAATGTATTTTTTCAGTTGTCGAAGTATAGTTTTTATTATTAAGTTTAGAACACAAAAAATAATCACATTCTTGGTCCGAATGGATTGAATAATGAATTAGATAAAAAAGATTGAAAAAAATATCTACTCCATTCGAACTTAGAATAATTTTGTATAGATAACAATTATTTAATTCTACTTTATTTAGTTATTCTTGCAACAATTTTTCTACGTTTTTATTTATCGAATTAAAAAAAAAACAAGAATCATTTATCCAAGGATTTTGACGCTACATGAGAGAAAGATAGGTAAAAAAAGCCCACTTTGAGTTTTTGATACAGCGTGAAAGATGAGCAGCTTAAGGGCATGTGATGGAAAATGACGTAGGTGATCACATGACCCGTAAAGCAAACTTTTCTGCCGTTTTACTCTTAAAATAATAAAGATATCGTTATGAAAATTGATATACGTTCATAAAATATCATCAGAATTGTCTGTCTGGTATGAATTTATTAATAATTTTGTTCAAGAGTTATTTTAAAAATTCTGAAAAATCAACCAATTGTAAGTGTAACACGTAATTGATTTTTCAGAATTTTATAAAATAACTTTTGGACAAAATTATTAATAAATTCATACCAGACAGATCATTCTGATGATATTTTATAAATGCATACCAAATTTCATAATGATATGTTTATTACATATTTTAAGAGTAAAACGGCGGAAAAAATTTGCCTTACGGGTCGCGTGACCACCAACGTCATTTTTCACCACATCCCCTTAAAATCTTCCAATTAAAGAAACCTTTCGACTCGAAATTGCTTTTTTGAACTTAAGGTCCTTTTTCTTGTGGAGCGTCACAAATGATGTTTTATACACTGTAAAAAATTCGGGGAGTTAATGACCACCAGAGTTGGGAGTTAAATTTTTGGAGTTATAATTATCAACTCAAAAAGGAAGTTAAGTTAACTTAACCTCAAACTGTCAAAAATAACTTTCCGTTAATTCAGTTAATTGATATACTTTAATCACACTAAATATAAAATTTGACTAAATAAATTATTTCCCAAAGAGTGCGACTTTTATAGAATACCCTGGGGAGTTAGTTTTTAACTCTCTTTTTTTTACAGTGTATATGCAGAAATAAAAATAATTATAACAGAAGAGTTTGTTATTGTTTATAAAAAAAATTTCAGATGAAGTACACGGGAATCCATTGCAAAATAAATTTTATCGTTTGACACGAAAAGCAAATTGGAACAAGCCATATTTTGACAATAGTGCTTCGAGTTCATCTGATTCTTTAGCACATAATGGTAATACCAATACAAAAACAGAAACCCATACTAATGGAGAAGGCCAGGCCGTAGCTAATGCTGATGCTAATTCTAATTCACCCTATTGGGTACAAAATGGGCACAATCAAGGATATTATCGTCCAGGTAGTTCTTCGAGTTTATCCAGTTCCTTATCAAACAATGGAAATACTAATACAAAAACCGAAACTCATACGAATGGAGAAGGAGAAGCCATCGCTGATGCAAATGCCTATTCTAATTCACCCTATTGGTTACAAAATGGCCAATATCGTCAACAATGGCCCCATTATAATTCAGCAAGCTCCAGTTCTTCTAGTTCCAGCTCTTCTAGTTCTTTAAATGGCAAAGCAATTACACATACTGAAACCAAGACTTCTGGAGATGGAAAAGCCTCAGCTGATGCTTCTGCTGATTCTCGTTTACCAGACGATTTTCTAATTCGATTGTAGAATGTACATTATTGTTAAGAAAAATAAATTATTATATTCATAAACTATATTAATTTTTTTCAAAATAATTCATTTGGGGACATCCATGTATTGCGTGATACATATTTTTGGGAATTGAGACCCTCTCCGAGTGATATTTTTTCCATTGATTTTACTTTTCAATATTTTAAATGTACTTTGAAAATATTTATTTTTATAGGGGAAGAGGGGGGGGGGGGCAAGACGGGATACTTAAGGGAGAACGAAAATAAAACTATGAAGTTTAAAATTCAGAAACGGATTTTTTTTATTTATATAATATTTAACATCTCTACTATAAGTTTTAACAATAATAAACCAAAAATAAAATTAATTACTTAAACGGTAGTCGATTTAAGAAAAAGTCCATATTTCTCGTCTTGCCCCACCCGTGGGGCAAAATGGGATACCCTATGGGGCAAGACGGGATACTACCTATAAAAGTAAGTAAAGAATTTAGAAAACTTCTAGTTTTTTTTTTAAATAAACAAATGATCAATAAAAGGAAAGTTTACGTGTAAAAACAAAAAAAAATTATAAAAGGTATCAAAAAGTTAGACTTTTACAATTTGATAAATCTAAGTTATGAATTTTAAGTATTTTTAAAAAATGAGGATCATAATCAGTGTCAAAAAGACATTATCT
>WNHD01000398.1:0-32747 GCA_011057455.1 Ganaspis sp. Gsp50
AAAATTTCAGGAACACTGTCAAAATTACAAAAATGTGAAACATGATGTTTTAATATTAACAATGAATATTGAAGAACACAATTTGCTAAAATTCATATTAATCCAGTGAACCCGGTCTTTTCCCGGTTTTTCTCGGTCTTTTTTTAATTTTTGTCCTGTTTATTTTCGATTGTCAATACTGAATTATTTAAAATATAAACATAAATTTTTATCTAGAATGTATGATTTCTCTTTCATTTATAAGTATTACGCTTATTTTACACAAATAATTTTTTCACAGTTTTCAATTTTTCAAATAATTTTTGTTATCTTACTTAATTCTTTATGTATAATATATTTCACATATAAATTTGGTTCTTAACGTTGATATAATTTTTTTTAAACATTTTATTTATAAACAGAAAAAAGGACTTTAAGTTTTTAAAAACTTTCCGGTTTTGTAAGAAAATTCCCGGCTATTTTCCGGTTTTTTCTTGTTAAAAAATGCCGGTTATTTGCCGGTTAGTAGACACCCTGATGAAAGCAGTGATTAAAAATAAATGAAAAGACTCACGTTGGCGACGTATGAAACGCAACCGGTGACTAGATCCTTTGGGTTATGCCTCCATTGTGTTTTAAGGGTTGATGGGACGCCAAAAAGAAGTTCAGAGGGTGCCCTAATTTCGAGCTGTTCTGGCGCGGAGATTGCTCCGTTATGTGAACTCGGCCTCTGTGGAGGTGGAGGAGCTGGTCTCTTCCTATACCTCATAGTTCCAGTGGATGTTGTATTCGTAATAACTGGCACTGGCACTTTTCCATCATTCTGCGGAGGTTCCGGCAACTTTTCTCGAATTTCCTCTTTCAACTGTTGAATGTTTGTTTTCTGCGCAGAAATAAGAGAAAAATTTTTTTTTAATAAGAAACACTTTCTTTAATCAAAGAAAAAATTTATTTTATAAGAAACACTTTCTTTAATCAAAAAAAAAAATTTTTGTATAAGAAACACTTTCTTTAATCAAGGAAAAAATTTATTGTGTAAGAAACACTTTCTTTAATTTTTCTTTTTCTTAATCAAAGAAAAAAATTTTGTTAATGGAAGAAAAAAAATTATTTAATAAAAAAAACCATTTTTTAAGGCAGAAAAAACTTCTTTAACAAATGAAATTTGTTCAAAATTCTGTAACTTGGCCGCATTTTATGCTATAGCGTTCCTCTTTGTCTCAATTTACTCAAAATAAAACATTTTACAAAAGTGTCCATTGGGTCGAATGTGTAACTTGTACTGGTAGGCTGGTAGAGGTCACTGAAGATGATTTTCACCCAAATTCTCGTTTTTTTGCTATTATCTCTGAAATAAATAATTTTACGAAAAAAATGTTCATACAAAATTTGTTGGAAATTTAATTTCCTACGAAAAAGGTCCTATAGACTAAATTGATTAGATAATTATTTCTCGAGATATTAGGCATTAACTTTTGAGTAAAAAGGTTCGCCGTTTCTTCAAACGTTTTATACTACTCGTCATTTAAAATCTAATATCTCAAAAAATATTAATCGAAACGATTTAGTCGAGAGGACCTTTCTTGTAGAAAATTAACCGTCAAACAAATTTTTCCTCTGCAGTTTTTTGATAAAATTATTGATTTCAAAGATAACAGCAAAAAAAAACGAGAATTTGGTGAAAACCATCTTCTGTGACATATATCAGGTCACCAGTACAAGTTGCACTTTCGCTCCCATGGACACTTTTGTAGAGTGTTTTATTCTGAGTAAATTGAGACCAAAAACATTGTGATAGCATAAAATGCGGCAGAGTTATAAAATTTTGAAAAAAACATGCCGATTCACGTGAATTTTAGATGGAAAATCTGTTTTAATAAAAATTAATTTTCAATTACAAATAATAACAAAGAAAAGACGATTTTTGATCCTATTTTATGCATATTCCAAATTTAAACCGAATGTCGTTTCAAAATTCAAAAATACAAAATGGCTTGTCAAAAATGGCGGACAATATTAACAAAGCTTCCTCTTGAGGAAGCAAAAACGATCGTTACGAAATTTTTAAGTTGCTACTCAAGTTTTCAGGGTCACTGAGACATTATATCATAAAGTAAATTCAAAATTCAAAATGGCTGATTCAATATGGAGGGTCAAAATGGCAAATACAATATGGTGGGTGTTTTTTTCTAACCAATCTAATATAACAGATGACACTTTAAAAATTGAACTGATTGGATTGGAACTTGCAACTCATGGGGTTTTTGGGCTCCCTAAATCCAAATTTGATATTTATTTTATTTATTTATTTAGGAAATAAACGGGACAAGGCTTTTGATATCAAAATTCAACAATTCAAAATGGTGGATCCAATATGGCGGACACTATTTTAAAAATCGACCGGATCGCGTTAAAACTTGCTACTCGGGGGTTTTTGGGGTCACTGAATCTAAATATTGCATCAAAATTCAGAAATTCAAAATGGCGGATCCAATATGGCGGTCGCTTTTTTAAAATCGAGCGGATTGGATTGAAACTTGCTACTCGGGACTTTTTGGTGACACTGAATCCAAATATTACATAAAAATTCAAGAATTCAAAATGGCGGATTCAATATGGCGGACACTATTTTTAAAATTAAACGGATCACGTTAAAACTTGCTACTCGGGGGTTTTTGGGGTCACTGAATCCAAATATTGCATCAAAATTCAAAAATTCAAAATGGCGGATCCAATATGGCGGCTGCTTTTATTAAAATTGAGCGGATTGGTTTGAAACTTGCTACTCGGGGCTTTGTGGGGTCAATGAATCCAAATATGATATCAAAATTCAAAAATTCAAAATGGCGGACTCAAGATGGCGGACGATGCTTTAAAAAAACAAGCTTATTGACTTGAAATTTGCTACTCACGTGTTTTTCGTATCGCTGAATCTAAAAAAAGTATCAAAATTCCCAAAAGCGGTTTAACAATCTCGTGTCCGTCTATTCTTAGCCCGAAAAAGCAAAGGACAATTTTTAAAAATATTTTCGTGTTCTTTTTACAATAATCACATGTTAATGGTGTTCGTTACTTGACAATCACTATTCATTTTTCACTTTCACGCCAGAGGGAGTATTTTCAGACTGATAATTAGCAGTAATTACAAGAGTTGAATGTCCCAATTACTGGTCTCATAAATGTACTTGCCTGGAAAGTGATACGAGTGACAAAATAAAAAGAGAAATTATCATTTACCGCACGAATGGCGTGACTGAAAAGAGTGAAAAGCCCCGTGAAGTGTTGCATTTGGACAATGACGGGACTCCAATTAGCCGAGATATTTACATTATAACGTACTGGGTGCGATCGAATGGGAAACAGTTGAAACGATTGGCTGTTGTGGGGGTAAGCGGGGTGGGGTGGGGGGAGGCGGAGGGGGGTGAGGATAAGGGCCAGTACAACGTGTGAGTTTCAGTCTGCCACCCTCGACTCTGAAACGTATTGTTGTCAGTGAAAAACCTCTTGTCAGACAGCTTCTAACAGAATCACCCTTCGACTTTGCCCTGCTACTTTCGAAACAATTGATTCTCTCGGAAATTACGATGCTGATCGTAATTGCCTCCTGATTCCTCTGTCCGCAAAAGCAATCCCAGTTCATTTGTGCTTTCTGCAATTGTTTTCATTTTTATTTACATTATTTCTTTTCGTAATTAGTTCAACATTCGTCCTGTGAACCGAAAATAATGAAATTTGATATTTTTATGGCATTTTTTATTACTGGCTGTTGCGGCAAATTTTGTTGAATGCTTTTGCATGTTTTTGTTTTTAGACAAAAAAATGTTTAATCTTTGAGGAAAAAAGGAGGGGGAAGTGGTTTAAGTGTAGGGGCAGTTCTTGCATGCGGACAATTGGGGTCCGAATACAATAAGGTCCGTTTTTGCAAATATTTTCAAATACTGTCCGATACTTCAAACTGTTTCCAAATATTTCAAAGTATTTTAAAACACTTAAAAATACTTTAAATATTTGTGTATGCTTAAAATTACTTTTAAAATACTTGAAAATATTTAAAAATACTTAAGAGTACATTGAAATATTTCCAAATACTTCTGAATACTTTAAAATACTTAAAAGTACTTAAAACTACTTTAAAATACATGAAAATATTTAAAAATACTTAAGAGTACTTTGAAATATTTCCAAATACTTCTGAATACTTTAAAATATTTAAATGTACTTAAAATTACTTTAAAATGATTTTAAATACCTTAAAATACTTTAAAGTACTTAAAACTTATTTGAAATACTTCAGACTACTTCAAAATATTATAAAATTCTTCAAAATATTATAAAATTCTTCAAAATATTATAAAATCCTTCAAAATATTATAAAATCCTTCAAAATATTATAAAATCCTTCAAAATATTTAAAAATGCTTGAAATTACTTTAAAATTCTTCCAAACACTTCTCAATACTTTGAAATCTTTTGAAGTGATATTTTAAAATACTTTTGAACCTTTAAAAACATTTGAAAATACTACAAAGTATTTAAATGTACTTTGAATTACTCGAAAATATTTTAAATTACTTCAAAATCCTTTATATTACTTTAAAAGACCTCAAAATATTTTTTTAAAGTATTTGAAATATAATATTTTTGAGTTATGAAGGAAAATATTTACTGTAACGGGCATTTGTCGGTATATATGTCTAAATAAATAAAATTAAAAAAGAATTTAAATACTTTAGAGTACTTCAAAATGCACTTCAAAATATTTAAAAATACTTAAAGTTACTTTAAACTATTTCAAAATACTTTCCAATGCTCCAAAATACTTTCCAATGCTTCAAAATATTCTCAAATACTTCCTAATACTCCGAAATATTTTAAAATACTTCAAAATATTTTTAAAATTTTCAAAATATTTTAAAATTCTTCAAAATTACTTTAAACTATTTGTAAATACTTCCCAAAATATTTCAAAGTACTTCAAAATATTTAAAAATTCTCCAAAATATTTAAGAATACTTAAAATTACTTTATACTATTTCCAAATACTTTCCAATGCTCCAAAATACCTCCCAGTGCTTTAAAATATTCTTAAATACTTCCGAATACTTTGAAATACTTTAAAATACTTCATAATATTTAAAAATTTTCCAAAATATTTCAAAATACTTCAAAATCACTTTAAATTATTTCCAAATACTTCCGAATGCTTCCAAATATTTCCAAATACTTCCCAAAATATTTTAAAATATTTTAAAATATTTTAAAATATTTCAAGATATTAAAGAATTTTTCAAATACTTCCCAAAATATTTAAGAATATTTAAAATTACTTTAAAGTATTTCAAAATACTTTCCAATGCTCCAAAATACTTTCCAATTCTCCAAAATACTTTCCAATGCTTCAAAATATTTTCAAATACTTCCCAATACTTAAAATTATTTCCAAATACTTCCCAATACTCCAAAATATTTAAAAACCCTTTAAAATATTTACAAACATTTGAAAATACTTAAAATGGTTTTAAAATTAAAAATAATGATCTTAAGCAAGAATTTAAATTCTATAGAAAATTATTTTTGAAATACTTGCAATATTTCAAAAGTAATTTGAATTCCCAAAAAATATTCAAAAATACATTTTTTAATTAAAACACACATTCAAAAATATCATGGAAACTTTTCTATTTTTCTTATGAAAATCCTGGAAAACTCAAGAAAAATTTAAAAGAAAAATTTAATTAAAACCCTGATATTTTAATAAAATATTTCGCCCTTCCCAAAAAATAATTTTTCGCGCCCATAATTTTTTGAAACTCCTTCTTTACAAAACTGAAAATTGAAGAACTCACCAGAGTGTTGAGATCTTTGTTCAGGTCCTCCAGGTTGGTTCCGTTGCCATTTCTCACTTGCACCCTGGGACTGGGTCCGCTCACCGAAGCGAGGATCCTCTTCCGGTGGGCTGGTTTTTGTATTTCTAAAACGGCGGCTAATTCCACCTCCCAGACTCTCTGCACACGATCCATGTCGGTGTAGAGGTGTTTTTTGAAGGTGTCGGCGTAACTCTCAAGATGAATACTCTTGAGCCAATCATCTACCGAGTACCCGTGAAGCGTAACACGTTTTTCAACACGTTTATGCAACAGGCCCACAGCATCCAGAATCACAGCCCGTTCCTGTTCACTTGTTATTCCCATGTCCCTTAAATCTGATTCGTCTAGAACTCCATTCTGTTACAAGAAAAAAAACTGTGATTCGTGACTCAAAAGTACTCGCGGGTACTTAAAATTACTCACGGGTTCTCAAAAGTACTCACAGGTACTCAAAAGTACTCACAGGTACTCTAAAGTACTCGCGGGTACTCGAAAATACCAGTGTAGAAATCACTCATGGCAAACTGTCATCATTCCAGTCCTTTTACTGCATTTGTCGTGGAAAACTATTTAAGGTAAACTGTTTTGGGACTAGAAACCTTTTTAGCGCCATTTTAGGCGTAACCTACAACTCCAAAACGCAAAATTTCGTAAAAATAGAATAATTTTTTTATATTTTGTCCGCCATTTTAGATCCGCCATTATAAGAGTTGAAATATTAACTTCAGATTCGTAATCAGTGACATAGAAAACCCAAAGGCGCGAAGATTCAATAAAATAGACTAATTTTCTTCAATTTCGTCCGCCATATTGGATCCGCCATTTTGAATTTTGAAAAACTAACATCAGATACGTAAACAGTGACCCAAGAAACCCAAAGACGCAAAATTTCATGAAAATAGAATACTTCTGTCAATTTCGTCCGCCATCTTGGATCCGGCATTTTGAATTTTAAAAAACTAACATCAGGTAAGTAATCAGTGACCCAAAAAACCCAAAGGCTCGAAGTTTCAATAAAATAGAATCATTTTCTTCAATTTTGTCCGCCATCTTGGATCCGCCATTTTGAATTTTGAAAACCTAACATCAGATACGTAATCAGTTACCCAAAAAACCCAAAGGCATGAAGTTTTATTGAAATAGAATACTTTTCTTCAATTTCGTCCGCCATTTTGGATCCGGCATTTTGAATTTTGAGAAACTAACTTCAGATACGTAATCAGCGATCCAAGAAGCCCTAAGATACAGAGTCTCATTATAATAGAATAATTTTCTTTAATTATGTCCGCCATCTTGTAATCGCCATTTTGAATTTTGAAAATTTAACTTTATATTCGTAATAAGAGACCCCAAAAATCTGTGACTTAGAAGTTTGAGTTAACTGGAAATTTAATTGATTCACGATTTTGGACTAAAATATGTATTTTTAATAATAACAATAATAATTACAATAATAATTTCCATAATATATATTATTTTATATTTTTATAACCACGTATAGTATAAATAAAAAAACTTTTTTATGAGTAAGTAATGTAAAGAGGCGTTTGCTAAGATGTCATATCATTAGAGGCTCTTGCTTTAAATTCAAAAGTACCTTTTCTGTAATAGGAATCGAAGGTTGAATAGTCTTGTGGACAGCGTGTCGGATTGGCACATTCGCGCGTCGCGGGTTCGATCCCACCGACCGTAAGAAATTTTTATTCTTGTTAGATATAATAAATAATATAATAAATATAATATGCAATATGAAATATAATAAATAAATAATAAATAAATAATATAAATAATATAATAACATAATAATATAAATAATATAGTAACATAATAATATAATAACATAATAACATAATAAATAAATATAATATAATAAAAAATTGTAATTTTAATAAAATAATGAATAATAAAGAACGCTAGTGGAATATTAGATTGATCCAGAAAAGCGCCATGAGTAATTTCTTAGCAAGTATACAATCCGTTTAATTTTTTTTTATTTCTCTTTTTTATTTATTCTCTATTTGGGGCATTCCATACCAACTGAACACATTCTTGAAATTCACATTTTTGATTTACCTTGTATTTCACAAAATGAGACTCCATGATTTTTTTCAAATTTTTTTCTGAAGTGGTTCAAAAGTTACAGATTTTTCAAAATTTTGAATTTTTTTGGATTCTCTTCTTTAAACATTCATCAATTTAAAACTTATTTTTTTAATTACATATTTTCAAATGAATTTAAAAGAATTTATTTTGTGTTCATTTGATTTTGTGTTTATTTTTATTTATTAATGAATTTTATATTTGTCGATTTAGCGCGGAATAACAGTTTATCAACTCACTATGAATTCTACATCATCGAATCCGTAATTTATGAAAAGAGATTCGTAATCTGCTAAACCCAGATTCGACAACCATTGACCAATTGATGTAGAGATGTGCGGACTGTTGCTGTTCTCGGAATTTAAACCTGGAACAAAAAAAAGTTTTTCAAAATTTAGTTTTTATTATAAAAATAAGAAGAGGAAGATGAAAAGGTATAAGAGCAAGAGGATGTGAAAAAAGAAGCAAAAGAGAAAAAATAAAAAATGTATAATACATATATTGTTAATAAAAATAAAATGTTATTTAAAATTATTTTTATTTATAAATTATTTTTTTTATTTTTTATAATTATTTTTTTATTTTTTATAATTATTTTTTTATTTAATGATATTTAAATTTCTTGAATTCTTTAAAATATTCATAATAAAATATTAATAATAAAATAAAATATCTCACTCAATACTAATTTAAAAAATTCCATTCAATTTGCAAATTAAATTCCTCGTTAAGAAGTGACTTTTGGTAATTTAATATACTTGATAGACTCACCGAGTCTTGTCTGGAACTCCTTTTCCAGTTCACTAACGAAGACAGATTCTCGAACGAGTCCAGTGCCGAATGAAGCCATAATTTCTGAAATTTTTGCCCACTCTTCTTGCTCGTCAAAGGGACTCATAATACTCAAGGACTTGTCGTCTCTCTCACGATCACGATCACTCAGCCGGAATGGGATTTCGACGTCGTCAAGACGTTCGCTCGCACTGTCAGTCCCAGTTCCCATTCCGCAAGCAGGCGGTGCGTAGACGTTCCGCAATCGCCTCAAAGTTCGTGGTCTTTCCGCCGACACTGAGCCTTTCAGCAATCCTGAAATCAAACCGACAAAAACCAGTTAAATAACAACTTTTTAATTTTGTCAACCTTTGTCACTCTCCGTTTTGTAATTCTCTATTTTATAATTATTCAGTGTTTTCTTATTTCTTATTTTGCAATTAGCAGTTTGTAATGTAATTATTTAATAGTCTTTTCAACGCGTGATTGCAATTAGAGATGGAAAAATCGAAAAATACTTTGCGATTAAACGAATGATGGCAATCGATTGCTATACCTAAATTACGCCCAGCTCAAGAAGGCGTAACTTAAATTACACTCCAGCAAAAGAGGCGTGACTAAAATTACGCTCCAGCTAAAGAGGCGTGGCTTAAATTAAGCTCCTCCTAAAGAGGAGTGACCTAAATTACGCCCCGCCTAAGAAGGTGTGGCCTAAATTATGCCCAGCCTAAAAGGGCGTGACTTAAATTAAGCTCCACCTAAAGAGGTGTAACGTAAAGCCTAAAACTTTACGTAAACACGTAAAGCCTAAATTACACATCAACAAAGAAGGTGTGACTTGAATTACGCTCCAGCAAAAGAGGCGTGCTTTAAATTAAGCTCCTCCTAAAGAGGAGTGACCTAATTTGCGCCCCGTCTAAAGAGGCGTCACTTAAAACACGCCCTACTCAAAAAAGAGTTGCTCACATTACGCCTGAGATGGTGTGACCAAAATAACGTTCCGCCTTAAGAGGCGTGGCTTAAGTAACGCTCCGCCTACAGATGTGTGACTTTAGTTACACTCCGTCTAAAAGGCTTGATTTAAATTACGCTCCGCCTAAATAGTCGCTTTACTAAATTACTCCACGCCTGGTGAGGCGTTTTTCTAATTACGCCCCGCCTAAATAGGCGTGGTTTATATTACGGCCCGCCTAATGAGGTGTGACCTAAAGTACGCCCCACCTAAAGAGGCGTGAATTTAAATACGCTCCGCCTAAAAAGGCGTCGCTTAAATTTCGCTACGCCAAAGAAGGTGTGACGTAAATTACGCTCCATCTAAAGAGGCGTGACTTAAATTATTTTCCACCTAAAGAGGCGTGACTTAAATTAATTCCCACCTGAAGAGGCGTGAATAAAACCCCTCTAATCTAAAATACTTTTATAATTAAAAAAATAAATCTTGATCTTTTATATCGATTACATTGCAGGCATAGAACTAATTCAATTAATCGATATTCGATCTTCTTCGATTACAATCACTAATTGCAACTATGCAGTAGTGCTTTATAATTTATTTACTTTTGTATATTATTAAATAAATTATCAATTTTTAAATAATATAAAATTGTTTACAATGATAGGAGGTTTCTGTTAATCAGATCATTTATTTGTAGAGACTCGGAAATTAATTACAAGGTTACTTTTGCACTGCATGGATTGTACTGCACATTGAAAGTGCAATTGAATGCTGACAGTTATCAAGTATAGCGGATATCAATAATGGATACGTCATGCATACGAAGGGCATCGCAGACACATTGCATATTCAGTGCCAAGTCGTTACTATTCGGCTTTATAGGAGTTTACATTCATGTAACACAGAATGGCAATCAGAATTTGTGTCGTGCACTACAATCATCAACTCACCAAACTAGCATCTTTGTACAACCGCATAATTCATTTTCTAAACAAGCTTGCAATTCTTTTCCAATTTTTCGTTATCCAGTTTCTCGTTTTTCACTTTCTCGATTTTCATTTTCTCATTATTTATTTTTTCGTTTTTCATTTTTTCATTCTTCATTTTCTCGTTTTCCATTTCTTTGTTTTTCATTTTTTCTTGTTTTATTTTATTCTTGAGTTTTTTGTCCTCCTAAAGAGGCGTGGTCTAAATTACAACCTGCCTAAATAGGCGTGGCTTAAATTACAACCCGCCTAAATAGGCGTGGCTTAAATTACAACCCGCCTAAATAGGCGTGGCCTAAATTACAACCCGCCTAAATAGGCGTGGCCTAAATGGCGATCTGTCTAGAAAGGCGTGGTCTAAACTACGTTCCGCTTAAAGACGTCTTAAGTAATTTATGCTCAACCTAAAGGGATGTGACCTAATTTACTTTCCACCTACAGAGGAGTGACTCAAATTACGCCCCGCCCAAGTAGGCATGACCTTAACTAGGTTACGTTACTAGGTTACTAAAGAGACGTTGCCTAAATTATATTGAGCTAAGATAGGCGTTGCCTAAATTATATTGAGCCAAGATAGGCGTGGACTAAATTACACCCCGCCTAAGGAGGCGAGATTTAAAATATGACCCATTATGGGAGGCGTTACTTAAATTAGACTCCGTTTAAGAAGCTGTAACTTAACTTACACCCCGCCTAAAGAGGCGTAACCGAAATTACATTTCGCCTAAAGAGGCGTAACCTAAATTACATTTCGTCTAAAGAGGCGTGGCCATAATTACGCCCCGCCTAAAGGGACGTGACCTAAATTACGTTCTGCCTGCAGATGCGTGACTCAAATTACGCCCCGTCTAAGTAGGCGTGACTTAAACTACGTTACGCTTAAAGGGGAGTGGCATTACGCCTAAAGAGGCGTTGCCCAAATCACATTTAGCGTAGATAGGTCTGGACTAAATTACACCCCGCCTAAAGCGGCGAGATTTAAATTATGACTCATTGGAGGAGGCGTTACTTAAATTAGCTTCCGTTTAAGAAGGTGTGACTTAACTTACACGCCGCTTAAAAAGGCGTAACCTAAACTACGTTTCGCCTAAAGAGGTGTGGTCATAATTACGTCCCGCCAAAAGAGGCGTGACCATAATTACGCCCCGCCTAAAGAGGCGTGACCTAAATTACGTTCCACCTAAAGAGGCGTTACTTAACTTACGTTCAGCCTAAAGAGGTGTGTCTTAAATTACGCTCCGCCTAAAGAGGCGTGACGGCTTAATTTATTTTCTAACGAAGCTAGTAATTTTTTGCGAATTTTTCGTTTTTCATTTTTATATTATCCATTTTCAATCTTTTTATGCTTGAGGTAAGTACTTAAATTTAATATCAAGGGTTGTAACTTGAAATTTATTTTTCTTTCATCATATCCAACAAAATTTCAGGTTGTGACTGAAAAAATATAGTTGAAAAAATAATTTTTATTATAATTTTATTATAATTATTTAATCTAACTCTACTGTCTTTGTTAAATAATATTCGAAATGGTGAATTTTGAACAAAAACGCTCATTCATTTGAATGAAAGAATATAAAGAATCACGTATGGATTGTCTTGGAGTCTCTGGATGAAATTTTTTCCATTTCACTTTTTCGTCTCTTATTTTCTTTTGGATTTAACGCTCGACGACACACGGTAACGACAAGATAACCTTCGTCATGAGCTTGGTGGTTTTCTGGAATTATCAAGCGCTACGCTAAATCCTCGCGAGGTTCTCTGGACATCGCCAAGAGCGCCGCGTTGTTAAATGAAAAGAAAGTCAGCCAGACGTTCTTCGGCATTTCGCTCTGCTGATTTCCACAGATGAAAATTATATTTGTTCGTTTTGTCCGTTGTACACTCCTTTCAAATTGAATACTGATTCAGTTTTTTTTAAAATTAAATTCCGGGGAGACACACTCACTGTAATTAATTAGTGTATGCTGCTTTTAATTAAAATTGTTGCTTCAGAAAAGACGACACACTTCTCTAAAGAAAAAGAACTGCTCTTTTATTTTATGCTCTTTTTAAAAAAAATATGTTAACTACTTTTTAGATTTAAGCTATTTCATATGCACATTTCTGGACTTCTTTTTTTTACCAATTAAATTAATTGAATTGAGCGCTGTTATTTTGAAAAATTATTTTTTTAAAAAATACAAAAACTGGAAATAAATAAAAAAATACAATACAATAAGCTTAGAAAATAAATTGTGGTAAATTAAAAGTTTATAATAATTTTAACAAATATAAATTTATAAATTTTCAAACTTCTAATAAAAATTTGCTTAACTCCTGTTAAAAAGAAGTTTTGAGCTCCGAATAAAAAACATTTGTTGAACTTGTGATAAAAAAAATTTGTGCAATAATTTTTTAAAATGATAAAATTATTTAGAATAATTTTTTTATCAGGTTAAAAAATTTGTTAGAAACGAAAGAATTTTGTTGAAATCCTGATAAAAAAAATTTTGTTGAACTGATAAACAAATTTTGATTGGCACCTGAAAAAAAAATTTTTTTAAATCCAAAAAGTGGTTTTAGAAAATGGGAATTGTAAAATTGATTTTAGGTACAAAAACGTGAATTGAATAGTTTTTAAAAACTGCGCATTAAATTATCGGATTGATAAAGATATTGCTTTTGACACGGTAATTATATTTGTAATGAGCGTGACTCATTTTTGTTCTTTGGCTTCAGAAGGCAAGTTTGGAATAATCAGATGACTCATTGAAAAATGTTCTCGTGCATTTTTAATTTTTTTTTTCAATTCCAGGACAGTTTTCAACTAAAATTATATTTTACATAATTTAGTGATGATTTGTCGAAGTTGTAAAATTTAGTGTTGTAAACATTATATTTACTTTATATTATTATCAATGTTTAAACATTGAATGAAAAATATAAAAAAATAAATATTTAAATATGAAAGAATTTTAAAAATTTGAAAATTTGAAAGTTTGAAAGAAATTGAAAAATTTAAAAAATTTAAATTTAATTCTAAAGAAAGAATTTTATTTTCTAACTTCAAGGAAAAGTTTGTATATTTAAATATAAAAAAAATTTAGTTTGAAAATAATTGAAAAATCTAAAAAATTTTAATTTAATTCTAAAAAAAGAATTTTATTTTCTAACTTCAAGGAAAAGTTTGTATATTTAAATATAAAAAAAATTTAGTTTGAAAATAATTGAAAAATTTAAAAATTTAAATTTAATTTTAAAAAAAGAATTTTATTTTCTAAATTCAAGAAAAATGCTGTATTTGCCATCATTCGATTAATTTTCAATTCGCTTTAAATAAAACTTGTAAATTAGAAAATTCTGTGTAAAATAATTATGAACTAATTACAATTTCCGTACAAATTATTTGATGTCAAAATATCCCTTGAGAAATTCAATATCAATTAATTACAATTTCAAATTAAATTCAAAATTGGCTGTGTTACATTAAAACTTCGTTTGAAATTTAAATAACAACTTTAATTAAATTGTATGTTAATTACAAGTTTTTATAATTTAGAAATTTAGAGTATACGGTATTTTGTAAATGAATGTGATAATTAATCTAATTACAAAATTATTCGTAAAAGAACTAGAAAGAAAACAAACATTTATCAAATTAAATATTGTAATTGTTACTATTAAATCTGTTGTAATTTATTTTTATTATATTCTCTGGAATATTTAAAATCTGATTTTTAAATTTGAGGTTACGTTAAGAGCGACTACGGAGGGGTAAACTAGAACACTACTCAATTGCGTGTTTATTCTAACTAAAATTATTGTGAGCAAATTTTGTACAGGATGGTATGACTTAATTGGCGCTGCGCCTAAAAAGACGTGACTTAAATCACAGGACCCAAAAAAAGGCGTTACCTAATTTACGCTCCGCCTAAAGAAGTGATACGTAATTTATGCTCCACCTAATGGGACGTGACCTGAATAACGTTCTGCCTAAGTAGGCGTATCTTAACTTTTGATTCGCCTAAAAAGGCGTTACCTAATTTACGCCCCACCAAAGTAGACGTGAATTAAATTTCGTTCCGCCTAAAAAGGCGTTACCTATTTTATGTTCCACCAAAGAGGACGTGACCTAATTTACGTTCCGCCTACAGAAGTGTGTCTCAAATTCCATGCCGCCCAAGTAGGCGTGTCTTAAATTTCAATCCGCCTAAAAAGGCGATAACTAATTTACGCTCCGCCTAAGTAGGCGTGACCTAAATTTCGATCCGCCAACCTAAGTTACGTTCCGACTAAGGAGGCGTAGTCTAAATTATGTTTCTCCTAAAGAGGCGTAGCGTTACGCCATAGGAGGCGTTGCTTTAATTACATTCAGCCTAGACAGGCGTGAACTAAATTATGCCCTGTCTAAAGAGACAAGATTTAAAAAGTGATCTACTGAAGGAGGCGTTACTTAAATTGGACTCTATTTAAGGAGGCGTCACTTAAATTACACCCCGCCTACAAAGGCGTGACATAAATTACGCCCCGCTTACAAGGGCGTGGCCAAAATTACGCCACGCCTAGAGAGGCGTGATTTAAAATACATTTTGCCTAAAAAGGTGTGGCTTAAATTACGTTCCGCCTAAAGAGGCGTGGCTACTTTTAGCTCCACCCAAAAAAACAATTTCTCAAACTATTCCTTTGTAAAAAAGAAAATGTTTTCTTCCTAATCGTTTAAGGAGGCGTGACTTTGATTTAGCTTCGCAAGAAGTGGACCGAAAGTAACTAATTTAGTTCTAAAACTACATTTAAAATTGGAATTATTTTTTCAAACACTTTTTAGAGATATGAAAACGTAAAAAATGTTACAGGCGGTACTCGTCAAAAGTATAAACCTCTTTAAACGAGACAAAGGTTCTGTCCTACACTTTTTCTTATACCTAAGTCAATATGGAAAGAATCACGAAAAATTTAAAAAAATTTCGAATCTGCAAAGGCATATATCCAAAGTAATGAAAATATCTTGGTATAAAAATTCTTTAATTTGAATTCCACAAATGAGAATTGAGGTGCAGTTGCAGAGTTGAAGGGTTAGAGTAGATGGTAAGTAGTGGCCACCTTTGCCTTTCAAAGATGGTCCCAGTGCGGAAATACATCCGCGCGTAATGAAAAGCTCATAAAAATACTAAATAAAGAGACTCGTGTTATACGTGCAAACGTACGTAATTTTAATTAAAGCTCCATGATGGAGGGCGTCGCGTCGCTTACTAGAACCCTTGCAACCTCATTCCTGAGCTCCCTCCTATTTTCCCTCTGGTAACTCAACTCTCACTCACCCCCCATACATCACCGCTGAATATATTATGTAGAAAGTTATTCAAGTCGTATAGTGTGCAAATTACATAAATCCTCCCACGTCCTTGTAACTCCAAACTCCAGCAGTTGAAAAGCATTGCATTTTTTTCACTGTGAACAAGAGACAACAAGTGGCGTCCTCTCCAACTCAAAATTTACAGGCTCTTATGAAACAGAATTTTAAATGACAATTTCTAATTTTATTTTGGCCTAAATATTGTTTTTCAGAATTTAAAAGTTCCATCAACGCATTCAGAAATGTGTCTTAAATTATACTGCAAGTAAAGAGGCGTGAAAAATTTTGGCTTTGCTTTTAAAGAAGAAAAGTCCTGCTTTTTGTAAGAAAACGTAACGTAGATTAGCTCCGCCTTGAGAAGTGTGGCTTAAATTATGCTACACCTCAAGAGGCGTGACTTAAATTACGTTCCGCCTCAATAGGTGTGGCTTAAATTATGCTCCGCCTCAGTAGGTGTGACTTAAATTAGGCTCCGCCTCAATAGGCGTGGCTTAAATTATGCTCCGCCTCAATAGGTGTGGCTTAAATTATGCTACACCTCAAGAGGCGTGACTTAAATTACGTTCCGCCTCAATAGGTGTGGCTTAAACTATGCTCCGCCTCAGTAGGTGTGACTTAAATTAGGCTCCGCCTCAATAGGTGTGGCTTAAACTATGATCCGCCTCAATAGGTGTGGCTTAAATTATGTTCCGCCTCAATAGGCGTGGTTTAAATTATGCTCCGCCTCAATAGGCGTGGCTTAAATTATACTCTGCTAAAAAGGCGCGACCTAAATTACGAACCGCCTAAGGAGGCATGACTTACATCACGCTCCACTTACTGATTTGACCTAAATTACGTCCCACCTAAAAAGACGTGAGTTAAACTAGGATCCGCCTACAGAGGTGTAGCCTAAATTACGTTTCGCCTAAAGATGGATAGCATACGGCCTGCCTAGGGCTCATATGAACTAAATTATACTCTCCTTAAAGAAGCGTGATTTAAATTACGCCCCACCTAAGGAGGAGAGACTTAAATCACGCTCCACCTACATATCTGACCAAAATTACATCCCTCCAAATGAGGCGTAAGTTAAATTACTATCCGCTTAACGAGGGATGACTTAAATTATGCTCCGCCTAAAGAGGCGTGGCATAAATCAAGATCCAACTAAAGAAGCGTGGTCTAAATCACGATCCGCCAAAAGAGGCGTGGCCATAATTACGCTCCGCCTACAGAGGTGTTACCTAAATTTCGCCCTCGTCATAAAAACGCATGACTTCAATCGCGATTCGGCTAAAAGGGCGTGACTTAAATTACGCTCCGCCTAAAGAGGCGTGACCTAACTTTACGCCCAGCCTAAGTAGGCGTGACTTAAATTTCGACCCATCTATAAAGGCGTTACCCAATTTATGCTTCGCCTAAAGGGTCGTTACCTAATTTATATTCCGCCTACAGAGGCCTGACTCAAATTACGCCCCGCCTAAGTAGGCGTGTCTTAAATAAGGTTTTTCCTAAAGAGGTACGATTTAAAGAGAGCCGTAATTTAAAAATACTTTCAAAATAAAACAAAAAATTTCAATACTCAAATTGTGTAATTGGTTAAAAATTGTTAATATAACTATTATGAAAAATAAATTATCGTTTGAAAAATTTAAAGGTTTGAAAAATTGGACTTTAAAAATAAAAGAAAATGTACATAATTTTGTTTACAAAATTGATTACAAATAATAAATAATTTTAGATTGTAAAACATTTTTCCTGTTTTTTTAAAAAGAAAAGATAAATATCAGACCAGATGTTTTGTAATTCGACCTTGAAAGTTACAGTACAATTTTTGTCTCGATCGAAATCAGCGGCTAAATACGTTTATGACTAAGAAGCCTTGAAAATAAGAGGAAATAACTTTTTTAGAATTCCTTTTGTCTAACGATTTTAATAGAATTGTATTTTCCGCGTAAGTAGGCCAAAAATAAATTGGTCGTGAAGTTGTGAATCTTATTTTAAGAGAGTGCGCTATAGGATTAAAATAAATCCGTTAAGTGACAAGCTTGAAATAGAATCCCTGACATTACCTACACCAATGATACTATCACTTTATCTGACAATACACAATCTCTTCAAATAAAATTTTATCGTTGAATAATCTTTAGGGTTTTAGAAACACTGAATATAAATTTTAAAACACAAATTTTAATTGAAACCAAAAATAGAAAAAATAGGAACAAAAACATGAAAATGATGAACAATAAAAATTATAAAAAATAAGAAATAAAAAAATGATTAAAATTAAAAAAATGAAAAGTAAAAATTTTTATTGGTCACTGCGCAATGGTTTTTATTTCTAAACAATACTTGCGCAGCGACTTTCATTGTCAATTATTTTGCGCAGTGGTTACTAAAGCCAAGAAAACATGCGCAGTAAAGTTCTAAAGATTTTATGAATGCGCAATAGGGTTCTAAATATCTTACAAATGCGCAGTAGACTTTGAAAGGTGCTACGCATGCGCAGTAGCGTTCTATGAAGCTTTCGCATGCGCAGTAACTTTCTGAGGATTCTGAGACTGCGCAGTAGCTACCAAATCCGAGAAAACATGCGCAGTGGAATTCTAAAAGTTCTACGAATGCGCAATAATTTTTTGAGGATTATAAAATTGCATAGAAGTTACGAAAGCCAATGAACCATGCGTAGTAGATTTCTAAAGATCTTACGAATGCGCAGAAGCGTTCTAAAAGACTTACAAATGTACAGTGACGTTCTAAGAATACTTTCAACGCGCAGTAAATTTCGAAGGGTCTTGAGATTGCGCAGTGGTTACTGAAGCCAAAAAAATCTGCGCAGTAGCGTTCTAAGGTAATTTCAACTGCGCAGTAACGTTCTAGACGTTCTGCAACTGCGCAGTAGTTACTTATGCTAACCAACCATGCGCAGTAACGTTCTAGACGTTCTACAACTGCGCAGTACTTACTTATGCTAACCAACCATGCGCAGTAACAGTCCACATGTTCGAATAGATGCGCAGTAGCATTCTACGTATCGGAATAGATGCGCAGTAGTTTTCTACGTATCAAAATAGCTGCGCAGTAGTTTTCTACATATCTCAAGAGATGCGCAGTAGTTTTTTACGTACCTAAATGGTTGCGCAGAGATTTTTTGAGATAAATACGACTATCACATGTTCAAGAAAATTATTGCTACAGTATCACATCCACTTTTTCATAAATATTATCATTACCAAAAGAATTTCAAAATATCCCCAAACATAAATTACATTTAATCAGCAAAAATAAAAATTTTAAAATGAAATTCGACACATTTATGACTTTTTCACTTGAATTAGAAATAAAGATATAAAATTCGTGCCTTTTCATTCAGCTGGTTAAATTTTAATGACACAAATTTCCGCATAGTTTTCTGTCAAGTTTCCAAGTCTGGATTTCCCGAAATATGCGAGAGGTCGAGAATAAAGTTGGATCAGAACCGGTTGACGACCGGTCGATCATTATGCATTATAAAGACAGTGGTTAAAATAATTCTAGCGTGAATTAGTGTGTCATATTTGCATATATACATGTAAACTGTATACAACCACAGTCACATGATACATTCAAACATAAAATAAAAAAAGGTACTTGAGGCGCTCGTAAAACAGTCGTTATTCAGGAATCCTAAATCTGCGACGGTTTTACATCTTTCGAATTCATTCTCCTCGCATTCTTCGATTCTCGCACAAAGAAATAATTGATTTATATAAATAAGTGAATTTAAATATCGACTGAGTGATTAAATCAACTATTCTTGAATTAATTAAAACGTCTACACAAAATTCTTTTTTGTTACAGATTCTTCGTTTTCCAAATTCGAAAAATATTTTAAATTCATTATTTTTTTTATATATTTATTACTATATTTATTTGTTATTAACATTTATGATTATACATTTATTATTATATTTGTTTTTTATTAACATTTATGATTATACATTTATTATTATATTTGTTTTTTATTAACATTTATGATTATATATTTATTATTATATTTATTCTTCTTTTTAATTAATATTTATTTTGAAATAAATACGCTTTTGATCGGGTCACCCTGTATATGTACAGGGTGACTGAAGATAAATTTGATTTTAAACAGTAAGAATCGGAGGAGAGCAACAATTTTAACTGAGGGCAAGAAACAATTAAGCGAGTTGAAATGAGTTAGTGACACTACACTTCTTTTTCCCATGGCTATTAATTTTATCGCATTACGCGTATCACTCTTTCAAGATGATCAATCAAGGAAAACACGCAACTTAAAACTGTCATTGTCTAATGCATATAAATATATTTACTCGGAAATTTTAATATGAAACCCGACAGCCTCAAGGCATTTCCGATGTCTCACTGATGGTCAATGACACACACACACACACACACACACACACATACATATACACATACACATACACGACCACACACAATTTCCAAGACAGTAATTTACGGGAATAATAACGGTTGGAAACCCGATGGCAAAGATATGAAAAAAATGTCTTAACATTTTATTATTGGATTATAAAGCAACATCAGCATTTTCAAAAAACGTTTAAGAAAAGAAAATACAATAAACAATACATTGAAATTGAAAACGATATCACAATTTACTATTTTCGTAACAGAAGTGTATTCTCGAAACATATTTTTTTAAATCTTTGGTTTTTAATATCGGATATCAAAAAATTCTAAATGTGAAAAAATGTGTGTATGTGTGTGAGTGAGTGTTTGTGTGTGTGTGTGTGTGTGTGTGTCTGTGTGAATGCGAGCACTCTAGAATCAAGAAGGGATTTTTTAAACAAGCCCATTTTATTTTTGAACATATTTTTATAATTCTGACTCTAATAACCCGAAAATTGCTTAAATAGAAAAATAATATTTGATATTTCTGTGTGTATTTGTGTGTATCGGTGTGTATTTGTGTGTGTCGTTGTGTATTTGTGTGTGTCGGTGTGTATTTGTGTGTGTAGGTGTGTATTTGTGTGTGTCGTTGTGTATTTGTGTGTGTAGGTGTGTATTTGTGTGTGTCGGTGTGTATTTGTGTGTGTCGGTGTGTATTTGTGTGTGTCAGTGCGTATTTGTGTGTGTCTGTGTGTCCTTGTGTATATTTACTTTTATAATTGCAAATTTCTCTGTGTATTTGTGTGTATTTTCATTTGTAACCGCAAATTGCTCTCTCTAAAAACAATTTAATGCTCTATTTGTTTTGCTGGGCATTAGAAACCTAAGCCAATAAAAATCTGAATAAAAAATGTAATCAACAATGAATAAACAAAATTCAAAAATTAATTACACTCTCAGTGTTCATTTTAATGAAAATTCGAACATTCGAGATTTCATCTCTTCGTGTTGTTTAGATTTCAAGGACACTGTCATTCCCGGCAACTGTAATCATTGCGTAATGACCAATTCCTGCTTTATTATTGTAAGCCTTTGCTGGAAACACTGAAGCACTGACTTGAACGCTTTTTATGAAAACACTGTCGGAACTCTACGCACGCAAAGTGCACGTGGCATAACTATTATCCAGTCTTTATTTCATCTCACTCTTTCTCTTTTGTCTCATTCTTAATTGTTTTCATCCAGCAGTTTTTTTTCTTAAGAACTTTTGGAATTTTGTCAGTTTCCTTTTTAATTTTCCTTTTAATTTCCCTTTTAATTTCCTTTTTAATTTTCCTTTTATTTTCCTTTTTATTTTTCACTTTCATTTCCTTTTATTTTCATTTTAATTTCCTTTTTATTTTTCATTTTAATTTCCTTTTAATTTCCTTTTTAATTTTCCTTTCAATTTTCTTTTTAATTTCCTTTCAATTTCCTTCAATTTTTCTTTTTAATTTCCTTTCAATTTCCTTCTATTTTTCTTTTTAATTTCCTTTTAATTTCCATTTAATTTTCTTTTTAATTTTCTTTTTAATTTTCCTTTTAATTTTCTTTTTAATTTCCTTTCAATTTTCTTTTTATTTTTCCTTTTAATTTCCTTTTTAATTTCCCTTTTAATTTTCTTTTTAATTTCCTTATAATTTTCCTTTTAATTTCCATTTAATTTTCTTTTTAATTTCCTTTTTAATTTTTCTTTTAATTTTCTTTTTAATTTTCTTTTAATTTTCCTTTTATTTTCTTTTTAATTTCTTTTCAATTTCCTTTTTATTTTTACTTTTAATTCCCTTTTTAATTTTCCTTTTAATTTTCATTTTAATTTTCTTTTTAATTTCCATTTAATTTTCTTTTTAATTTCCTTTTAATTTCCTTTTTAATTTCCTTAAATAACTTCATGAACTTTAATTGACTCCAATTAAATTAGAATGCCATTACTTTTACGCTTTTTGAATAATTACAATATTAAAATAATTCTATGTTATTATTTCGTTAACGGCGTCCTCTCTACTTTGGCCTAAAATTATACTTCCGAACAAAATTAGTAGGCAATTTTAACTTTTAAAAATGACTTCAAAATTATTATTATTTCATAAATTAGAAAATAAGTAATTTAAAAATGTGCTCACGTAAAACTTTAAATTAATTATTTTTTCCAAACTCTATTAATAATACACTTTCTCCTAAAATAGACAAAGTGAAAGGTTTAGAGCTGTTGCAAATGACTCTTAATCATGTGATGTTATCATATGATAATTTTTCTTGTCAAATAATACTCACTTTTTAGACTCGTGAAACTTTTACTCTCCCATTGCCTTGTATTGGATTCTCACTTTTCATAAGTTCAATTTTTCAAAAAGCAAACCACACACACATACACACACACATACACACACACATGTCCACATACAAACATACACACACAGACACACTCATACATGCACACATACAAACATACATACACACACACACACAAAAGCACACACATATACGCATGCACATACACACACACATACAACCTTACACACACAGATACATACATGCACGCACACACACACCGACACACATACTAGCATTCACATACATGCATGCACACACACACATACACACAAAACAAACAAACATACACACATACATACATACATGCACACACACACACAATTACACACATGCACAAATGCATACACTTACAAACTTACACACACACATACATACATGCACGGACAAAAAACACACACAAACACACATACATACACGCACACACACACACACACACAAACACATATATATACACACACACACACAAACACACATATATATACGCACACACACACATACATGCGCACACACAAACATACACACACACAGACACACTCATACATGCACACATACAAACATACATACACACACACACAAAAGCACACATACACACGCACACACATACACACACACACACAAAAGCACACATACACACGCACACACATACACGCATGCACACACATACACGCATGCACACACCGACACACATACTAGCATGCACATACATACACACATACATACATGCACACACACATACATACAAGCACATACACACACACACAAACACAAAAGCACGCATACACACACATACATACATGCACACACACACACATATACAAACATACACATATACATGCATGCACATACACAGACACATAGGTGCACTAGCATACATGAACACACATAAAAACGTACACACATATGCATACATACATACATTCGAACAACACATTCATTCGCTCACACATACACACACATATATCACATACACACAAACATGCACGCACTCGCATACACACAAAAGTTACAAGGGCAAAATGAAATATTTGATTGATGTGTGTGAATGTAGACATATTTATGTATGTGGGTGTGTAAGTGTGTGTGTGAATGTGTGTGTGAATATGTGTGTATGTGTGTGCGTGAGTGTGTGTGTGTTGTGTGTGTGTACGTGTGGATATGAATTTCTGAAAACCAAAAGATCCAAACCATCATCATAATAAATTGCCTCACAGGAAAAATTTCACCGACTGAAGTCGGGGGCTCGTTAATAATCAATCCGTCAGTAATCTTTGACTAAATGTTTCTTTTATTATTTATTTTCATTCTACTGCTATCACTCGCGACAGTGTCGCCGATCGCAATTACGTCGGTTCACATTCACGACTCCAATGCCCCCCTTTTATTTTTCTTTGCTCTTCGCCCCGCAGGCGGGCGGGCAGCAACCCGAACGTTGTTGAGATCGTCACGGCACGATGCCACATTGCCACACGGCATTGGCTCGGCACTCGCACGACAATCGCAAGCAGCTTGCACTGCTCCGCAAAAGAAACCACCTGCTTTTCACGTCTATAAATAAAAGCATCGTTTACTGTCAGTCTTCAACTTGAGCGATTAACGACTGATAGTTTTCGGAACTAATAGGAACCCTCCACTATTACAAGTGCTTTTTAACTGGCTACTCAGCCACAGTTCCTGCCAAAAGTTATTGCTCAAATTTGCGTGGATCCAACAAATTGGGTGTAATAAAAATAATAATAATAATAACAATTTATAATAATAATAATAATAATAATAACAATTTATAATAATAATAATAATAATAACAATTTATAATAATAATAGTAATAGTAATAATAATAATAATAATAACAGTTCATGTAAATAAAATAAAAATTTTAAATGAATGTAAATTAAAAAACGACAGTCACCAAAAGCGGTTGCACATGCGCAGAAGTCACCTATGACATTGTCACATGCGCAGTAGTCTCCTGTGACAATAACACATGCGCAGTGGTCACCTATGAAACTAACATATGCGCAATAGTCACATCTGATAGCTGCGGATGCGCAGTAGTCATTTGTGTTAGTTACAAATGCGCAGTATTATCTTGTGGTTGAGCAGTAGTCATATATGATACTAATACATGCGCAGTAGTTACCTGTAACACTGACATATGCTCAGCAGTCAGTTCTGGCTGTTACACATGCGCAGTAGTCACCTATAATAGTTAAACCTGCGCAATAGCGTTCTGTGGTTGATTCATATGCGCAGTAGTCACCTATAACAGTTACACGTGCGCAGTAGTCACCTATGGCAGTTAGACGTGCGCAATAGACTTCTATGGTTATTATATATGCGCAGTAGTCACCTATGATAGTTATTCGGGCGCAATAGCCTCCTGTCGTTGCTACATATGCGCAGTAGTCGCCAATAATAGATACATGTGCGCAATAGCCTTCTGTGATTGCTAAATATGCGCAGTAGTCACCTACGGTAGTTACACATGCGCAGTAGTTACCTACGATAGTTACCCATGCGCAGTAGTCACCTACGATAGCTACAAATACGCAGTAGTCACCTATGATATCTACACATGCGCAGTAGTCACCTATGATACCTACACATGCGCAGTAGTCACCTATTAGAGCGAAATATGCGCTGTTGTCACGTCCAACAGTTGCACACCCCCAGAAGTCAAATATTGCAATCGCAGATGCGAATTTAATCTAGAGTTCGTTATTCCTATTAAATTGAAAAACAATTTTAAAAATCACATTTCTACATTTAAAAAAAGAAAAGTAAATAAAAAAGAAAAGTAAAAAAAAAGAAAAGTAAATAAAAAAGAAAAGTAAATAAAAAAGAAAAGTAAATAAAAAAGAAAAGTAAATAAAAAAGAAAAGTAAATAAAAAAAGAAATAAAACATCCAAAGCTTTTTTAAAAATAATTTCACTCGAAAAAATCCTTTATTCAAAAATCGCATTTTAAATTTTAACCGTTTTTTAAATTTTATCGTATAGGAAGCTAGTTTTGCGGTTTTTTAACGACTGTGTCAACAAGCAAAGAGGAAATTCTTATGAATAAGGCATTAAAGTATTCTCAAAATAATGGCATTATTTCTTTTCAAATATGAAGGGTTCAAGTGAAACACAATAGCATAAATTAACCGATAGAGGGTGAACACGAGCGATTACCTTTTTTGAATAGCCTCCATATATTTATGTGGGCTCGCTTAAGGAACAAGGATATTGACGGCGATAAAGTTCGAGAAGCTCGTTTTCCACGCCTTTATTAACTTTGAATAGGCAATAATAAACTCACTTTTCTTTCAATATATATAATTCCAGAGAGAGTGAAGAAAATTGAGATAATCATTTCAACAATTGATATTCCTTGTTAACATTTCATTAATCTTTAATTTTTCTTAATTCTCTGTAAAAACATATTTTCAATTTTTGAAATAATACTTTAAAAAGCAATATTGTGCATATTTGCAACATTCCCTCAAAATAATTTTTTTGCACACAAAATTTTGGTAAAAAAAAAACTACAAATTACTTGGATATGTAATTGACGTAAAAATGTACTAGTCTTTATTTTATTATATTATTTTATTTTATTATTATAATTATTATTATTAAAGACGTAATTTAAACTTAAATCGGAAGCTCTCTTTCGCGTAATTTAAAGCTAAATGTAAATCTTTTTAAAACTTTAATACAAAAATCTGAAAAAATATTTGTATTTCTAATCTTTGTGTTTGATAAGGGCTACTCAAAACCGAGAGTTAAAAAAGCTGTGGCGTCATTCAAGAATTCTTAAACTGAAAAAAAGTGTTGTTTATTTTTCTATAGAGCCCTCGGTATCTTATTTTGTCAGTTGGTTAATATTTGCTTTTATTTAACAGTGCGGGTAATACAGATTTAAAATGCAGCACAATGTCTACACTTTGGACAGAAATATTTTTAAAATGTCTATATGAAGAAACATTATGATGGAAATTGGCCCATTTTGTATAATTTAGAAAACGGAGTACTGTTAATAGATTAAACAAAGTTTAATCCAAATATCGATAGTTTAGAATTTAACTTAAAAGAGCTTATAAACTGTCTCTAACAATAAGCCAGAAGAATTAATACTCTATTTAAAAATTACTAATATTATTCAAGTAATTTTTAACTCAATCATGCTTGACAGAAAAATATTTATATTTATTATACATTTTCAGGAGTATTAATTTTTTCAAAATTCATATAATATTGAGAGAGTTCTAATACTCTAGAAAATATTAACACTGGGGCCATTCAAGTATTACGTAAGCATATTTTCAGCGGTTTTTGACCCCCCTCCCCCCCCCCTATGTACTTAAGGAAGAGTGTATTGCACTTATATGAGTAGAGTATTAATACTCTTTAAATAATGCTCAGTAAAACAAATGCTACAAAGTACCAATTATCTGATTTATGGAATATTAATACTCTACATTAATACTCCAACCTAATACTCTAACCTAATACTCTAAGTTAATACTCTAAATTAATACTCTACCCTAATCCTCTAACCTAATACTCTAAAATAATACTCTAATCTAATACTGTAAATTAATACTCTAAATTAATACTTTAACCTAATACTCTAACCTAATACTCTAAATTAATACTCTTAATTAATACTCTAACCTAATACTCTAACCTAATACTTTAAATTAATACTCTAACCTAATACTCTAACCTAATACTCTAAATTAATACTCTAAATTAATACTCTAAATTAATACTCTAAATTTATATATTATTGATACTCTTATGTAAATTGCGCTTATGTAAAGTATCAATATAAATAATAAGAGAAAATCTAAAGTTGTAATTTAGAGAGAGAATTACGAGAAAATTTAGGAAGAATTACTATACATGTGTATTATCACAGAATTCATAGAGTATTAATACTCTCTGGGATTTGTAGAGTATACTTAATAAAGATTAATAGGACTTAGATGAGCATTCACGTTTTAAGGTATTTATAAAGTATTCACGGTATATTCGGGCATTGGAGAGTATTAATACTTACATTTTTAGAGTATTAATGCGCCTTCATTTAGATAATGCGAATGCTATCATACACACAGTGTTATTGTCTTCATTGAGATACTATACTAATGCTCTCGTGCAAAAAGTATTATTCTCCTCATATATGGAGTATTAATGCTTCATTTATTGAGTAATAATCATACATTTAGAGAGTATTAATACTCTTCCAGTGCGAATTTTAAGAGTATTAATGCACCCCTAGAGCCTAAAAGACTATTAAAGAGTATCAATACTCTTTCAATATAAATTTAAAGAGTATTACTGTACTTACTTAACAGAGAGTATTAATGATGCTCTTAGAGAGTATTAATACTAATTCAATGTTCATTTTAAGATTATCAATGTACTTATTTAATTCAATACCTATTAATGTGTCGTTTAGAAAGTATAATCTTTAAATGCAAATGTAAATACTCATTTAATGCAATTTTAAGAGTATTAATGCACCACTAGAGTCCAAAACAGTATTAAACAGTATCAATACTCTTTCAATGTGAATTTAAAGAGTATTAATGCACTTACAAAACATAGGGTATTAATGAGTATTAATACTCTTTAGAGACGAATTATAAGAGTATTATTGTATTAATTTAGCACAGAATATTAATACTCTTGCAATATGAATTTTAAGAGTATTAATGCACTACTAGAGTATAAAAGGGTATAAAAGGGTATAAAAGAGTATAAAAGAGTATAATACTCTCTCAATGTGGATTTAAAGAGTATTACTGTATTTAGTAGAGAGTATTAATATACTCTTTCATTATGAATTTGAAGAGTACTGATTCACTTATTTAATAAAGGGTATTAATGAATATCTTAGAGAGTATTAATACTCATTCAATGTGCATTTTAAGAGTATCAATGTACTTATTTTATTGAGTAATAATTATTCATTAGGAAATTATTAGTGCTCTTTCAGTGCGATTTTAAAGAGTATTAATGCAATACTAGAGTTTAAAAGAGTATTAATGAGCATCAATACTCTTTCATTGTGAATTTTAAGAGCATTAATGCACCTATTTCATAGAGATTATTAATGATTCATTTAAAGAGTATTAATACTCTTTCAATGCGAATTGTATGAATATTAACACATTTATTAGAGTATCATTGATTTATTTGGAGAATATTAATATTCATTCACTGCAATTTTTTTGGGGATACTAACACGCCTATTTAATAGAGTATTAATGTTTCGTTTAGAAATCATACTCTGTAAATGCAAATGTAAATACTCTTTGAATGCAATTTTAAGAGTTTCAATGCCTTTATTTAGAGATTATTAATTTACTCATTCAGAGAACATTAATACTCTTTTAATTTACATTTTAAGAGTATTAATTTACATTTTAAGAGTATTAATTTACATTTATTTAATAGAGTATCAGTGTTTCATTTAGAGAATACACTTTTTATGCAAATTTTAAGATTATTGATAATCTCTTAATTGAAATTTTAATAATACAAACAGCCTTATTTAATAGAGTATCAATATTTTATTTTGTTGAGTATTAATTATATTTTAATGCGAATTATAAGATTATCAATACTTTTTAATGTGGATTTTAAAAATACGAACACACTTAATAGATTAACAATTCATTATAATATTTAATATTTCATTTTAAAGAGTATTAATACTCTTTCAATGTGAATTTTAAGAGTAATAATACTGTTATTTAATGTCGTAGATTATTTTGATTTATGGATCATTAATACTCTATTAATGCAAATTTTTAGATTATTAATACTCTTTTAATGTGAACTTTAAAATTATTAATACACTTTTTATGCGAATTTTAAGAGTACTATTACCGTATGTCAACCTATGATACAATTGTGTCAGAATCTGATAAATTGGTTTACTCTAATTCTAAAAACATTATACTTGTTTCATTTTATGATTAATAATGTTACTATTTAGAGAGTATCAATACCCTCTGAAAACAAATTTGCCAGTACACTATTTCTGGTTGTCTGCACTATAGTTGCTTCAACTATATTACTTTCTGTCAGTAAACTATGTTACGCTAAAAAACACTCAATGTTGAATTGGCGATTGGTAAATTATTCCCAAGGTCTATAATAATTTATAATGCAACTCACTCATTGCTTGCTGGCGGTCATTCATCTCTTCTCGAGTCGTTTATCTTTATAATCCTCTTTATCGTGAGCATCGTTTTTTCAAAAAGACACTGCACTTAAAAATTCACAAGAAATCCACTCGCCAACACTTGAACTCAATGGAGCAGGTTCCAAACTAAGCTTTGAAATTTACTCCATTATATTTATTTCTTCCTTTAGGTAATTTAATTTTTTTTAAGGTTATTTTTTTGTTATTTAGGTTTTTTTCTGTTCAGGTTATTTTCTGTTGAGGTTTATTTTTTTAGCACATGTTTACCTAATTTAGCATTTTAGGAAAATTGCACTTTTGGCTAATTTATATTTTTTATTTTAATCACACTTTAGCTAATTTATATTTTTTAGCTAAATCACACTTTTAGCTAATGTATATTTTTTTAGCTAAATCACACTTTTAGCTAATTTATATTTTTTAGCTAAATCACACTTTTAGCTAATTTATATTTTTTAGCTAAATCACACTTTTAGCTAATTTATATTTTTTTTAGCTAAATCACACTTTTAGATAATTTATATTTTTAGCTAGCTTGCTCTTTTGGCTAATTTGCTTTTTTAGCTAACTTGCTCTTTTGGCTAATTTACCTTTTTAGTTAAATTACTCCTTTGACTAATTTATCTTTTTAGCTAAAATAATTTTTTGGCTAATTTACCCTCTTTGCTAAAATGCTTTCTTGGCTAAATCTTTTTTTTTTATCCAAATCTCTCCTTTGGTTAGTTCACTGTTTTAGCTAAAATGTTTCTTTGGTTAATTCTTCTTTTTAGTCAAATTGTTCCTTCAGCTAATTATTTTAACCACATTGTTCCTTTGGCTAATTTTTTAGCCAAATTTTTCCTTCGGATAATTCTCTATTTTTTATCTAAATTGCTCTTGGGCTATTCTTTTTTTTTATCCAAATTGCTCCCTTGGCTAATTTACCTTTTTAGCTTAAAAGCTTCTTTATTCCTTTTAGCTAATTCCTTTTTTAGCCAAATCGCACTTTTAGCAATTTTTTCCAGCTAAATTTCCTTTTTATATAAAGAGGCGATTTTTAATTTGAATTATTCCTTCAGCTAATTTGCATATTCATCTAAATTGACCCTTTAGCTAATTTTAGTTTTCAGCAAAAATGCCCCTTTAGCTAATTTTAATTTTCAGCTAAATTGCCCCTTTAGCTAATTTTAGTTTTCAGCAAAAATGCCCCTTTAGCTAATTTTAATTTTCAGCTAAATTGACCCTTTAGCTAATTTTACTTTTCAGCTAAATTGCCCCTTTAGCAAATTTTAGTTTTCAGCTAAATTACCCCTTTAGCAAATTTAAATTTTCAGCTAAATTGCCCCTTTAGCTACTTTTTATTTTCTGCTAAACTGACTCTCTGACGCAGCGAAATTCACATCAAACAGGTGAACTAAACAACACAAAAACTTAATTAAACGTTCAGAATCCGAGAAAACATTGACTGTTATCGGAGAGTCGCCACGTGTATCAAGAGACTGTCTCGCGTTATGCAAACCAAGTGCGACAGACTCGTGGTATGAGCCGACTAATTTGAACTTATGCTTGCTGAGGAGTAAAGAGCACGAGGGAAAAGAGGCAATGAGGAGAAAAACGGGAGGCCAACAACTGTTAAGAGAACCTCAAGACTCGCCACCCGCGCTATAACTGACAATGGCAAAGACTGGCACTGGCGGCGACTGTAGTGTTGCCAGTTAGTGGCAGCTCTCACTTGTTAACAGCGCGGAAAGATGACCCCAGAGATGGGCCTGCTGTGGATAGGGGCCCCGCGCCAAAGACCCTGTCTCGTCGCGCTCCACTGGTAGGGGCAGCTGTCCTTCCCCCCACCACCGTCCCAGACCCGTTTCCTATTTATTCATTATTTCATTTAGGGCCAAGTGCTTCAAGAAAATTCATCATACTTTTAATTATTTTAATTAATCTAGTGAATTAATTTATTTTTTAATTTTTAATCTAGTGTTGATTACAAGGACTTTTTGAAAATCTTTGTTTATGTTTTGCCTAGCAACTATTTTTTACCTCTGCTAGCAATCGTTCTTGTTTGTGGATAAATGTTGCGAATGCTCGCTAGCAAATTGTTTTTTTTTTTTTTATGAATTATTTTTATGTTTGCTACGAATTGTTTTTGTTAGACACCAATTGTTGTTTATGTTTGCTACGAATTGTTTTTGTTTGCCACCGATTGTTGTTTATGTTTGCTATGAATTGTTTTTGTTTGCTACGAATTGTTTATGTTTGCTACGAATTGTTTTTGTTTGCCACCAATTGTTGTTTATGTTTGCCATCAATTGTTGTTTATGTTTGCTATCATTGATTGCTTTCTCTAGCGATTATTTCATATTTTTGCTAAAAACAATTCTTTATACTTGCTAGCATCCTTTACTGTAAAATAAAGGAGGCAGAATCACAGAAAAAAAGATGATAAAAGATTAAAAAGGTAAAGGATAAAAGTTGCTAAAGTAAAGGGTAAAAGTTGCTAAGGTAAAGAGTAAAAGTTGCTAAGGTAAAGCGTAAAAACATGAACGAGAATGCTACCAAAACATTGGCGCACTAAAAATTGATTCTGCCGAGTTAAACAGTAAATCGCTGTTCAAAAATCAAAATTCAGTTACAAAGGAATAAAATTTAATGATTAAACTTGATAAATGTTTATAATATTGTAAATTAATCGAAATAAAGACTTCCTTCTTCTTTCTTGACTAAATAAAGACTTCCTTGCACCTTAGATAAATTACCTAGATGCGGCAAGGGTCTGTGGTGGGGACGACCGATATATATAGCACACTAGGTTTTACGCGTACGAAACTGCTGCCCTCTTCA